>SJYC01065334.1:0-10787 GCA_006408675.1 Madoqua kirkii | reverse complement strand
GGGGGTGGTGGTGGAATAAGGCATTGAATCATCTCCAGGGCTGCTAGAGAATTGCTGGCATTATTTCTCTATCACGTGTGAGCCTGGCTGCCTGCTTCCTGAGGTAGTGAATCCAGGATAAGACTGTGCCTCGGAGCCTGTTTCCACAACTGTATTTGGAAATCTGTCTTATTGATTTGGGGGTGGGGGGTAGAGAAGGGGTGGGGATCGGAGTGTGAGGTGAGGGGAGGACCAACTGACTACTGGCTCACTGAAGCACAAGACAGTTTCTTCCGGAAAGATGTCAAACAACTCAGACATAGCCACAGAGGAAGTAGAAAGGTGGAAAAATAAGGAGACCCTGGAAGAAATGAAGGCTTTGGGGCTTTTCATTTTTACTCCTTTTCTTTCTTTCCTTCTTTCTTTTTTTCCCCCCATCATCTGACCTGCAAAGGCTAGAGTGACAGCGTCATGCAAATGCTGCAGTCCCGCAGGTCTGGGAGAGGGTGGATGCTAGACTGTGAGTTAATGTTAATGATGAGCGCAGTGAAAATACCAGCCGCTGCCACCCCCTGCACACAGAAGCGCTCTGAGTCAGCATCAGATGCTTTGCCTCGCCTCTTGCTGGGTGTCTGTATGCCTGTGCGCGCGCGTGCTCGCTCGGGCATCCGTGTCTAGCCGAGGGGAGGGGGTGGCGTGTGAGTGCGTGGAGGGTAAAAGCCAGTCAGTCAGTGAGAAGCAAAGGTACGTTGGAGAGCAACTAAAATCTGACTGATTTCCATCTTTGGAGCATCAGATGTATTCCCTAAGGAGGATGGGTCTCCGTGATGGGGGTGGTATAATTATGTTAATGTCATATTTATGGAGGGGTGAGATTTTTCATTCTAATAATTGGTTGAATGCTATGGTCAAAAATTGTAAAGCCATATTCAGTTTTAAGGAAAAGCATGGACTTATATCTAAGGACTGTTTTATTATTCTTTTTTTCCTTTTTGTGAGTGATGCTTTTTTGTTTTATTTTTTAAAAAACTATTTACTATTTTAAACCATAACTGATTCTGTATAGAAAATCAAACGATAAACAAAAAGAGATCTTATATAATGATGCATTACATCATGGAGCAGAATATTTAAAGTCTTACAAGGCAAAGTAAAGATCTGGACAGAGTGTGGGGGGTGGTGGTTGGAAAGGGGTGTGGTACTAGGGTGGAGGAGGGGGGCCAGTTAGCAAATATTTTGTTCAGTATAGCTTTCCTTGCAGCTTACTTGGAAATGGATGATTCACCTGTTTTACAGGAAAACATTCTAATTCTTTCCGTTTTTGTTTTTGTTTTTGTTTTTGTTTTTCCTCCTCTTTTCCCTTTTAAGATCAACCACTTCAGAAGAACCAGATTCCACTTCTGTGGCCAGGACTTTTATGTATGGCTGGTCTGATTGTTTTACCCTGCGTTCTATGCTTCTAAACCTTGGATCATTCCTAAAGTACAAATTCTGTTCTCGAACCACAAACAAGGATAAAAGATCGGAAGAAATTCAGTGAATATACAGGGTTGGAATTGTGTATTTTCAAAAGTGTTGAGCTTTATAATGCAATTATTTAAAGATAGTCTTTTATAATCTTATGTTGCCAGCATTTTAAGTTACGTGTTTATTAAGTGGCACTGATCAAATAACTACAGAGTATGCATGGAAATATTGGCTGTCTGAATAGTTTGGAGATTCAAAGAGAAATAGCAAGCTGCAGAGGTACTAAATTATGACATGCAAAAAAGTTTTTGTTTTATTTTTAACTGCAACAGTGTGTGTGTGTGTGTGTGTGTGTGTGTGTGTGTGTATATATATATATATACACACATATATATGTATGCATACATATATATGTATATATATATATGTATGTATTAGATTTAAAGTGTTATATGTCCTGGGCCCACCTTACAAGTTGTGGTGTATAGGCGTATAATGGGAAGCAAAACTCAATTAGGTCCCATTAACTGGCATATAATCCTTCTTTAATGTAATAGAAGCTATGGTGTTACTGTACAAATTTGCTAGAAACAGATTTTTAACCCATTTTTGGTCTCTTTCTTAGATCTAATGGAATGACTCTTAACTGTTCATTATCTGCATTGTTCCTTACATTCTTCATTATTTTAAAGTCTGAAATTAGTCTATCAATGGTGGTTGTGAATATTCAGCTCATCCTAACTTATATATACCATACATATATCTATATTTCTACGTATGTATTTTCATTAGTATTTAGAGGGAAAAGTTAACTGAACCCAACTGTAATTTCTAAACTAGCCTTATTACTGGAAGAAGAATTCTACTGCATCAAACCGGACTTTTCCTAGTCCCTGAGACCCTAACTTGTGAGGTATTTTAGTAACATCACAAGTCAGGCTCTTGGGACCTAGGCGGAGAGAACTAGCACCTTTGGACCTTATTGACTGTCTGCAGTTACCATCAGAACAAAAGAACACACATAGATTCTGCCTAGGAGAAAAGAACAATGCTCTTATTTATAATCAGCAATGTTATCACCATGACCCACCCCCAAAAATGCTATTTTCAGAAGCTGTACTCTAAAGTGATGACAGAGTTGCACAGAAATAGCATTTGTATTATATCATAATGACCATATAAAAGCAATATAATATATCTATGTAAGAACCAAAATTAAAATACAGTGTTTTTGAAATGCTTCTTTTGGTGTATTTTCAGGTGGCTAGCCCAAGAGAGTAACTCCTTGGTTAATAATGAAGAGAGTGTTTTATATTTATATATTTTTTCTTATGCATAAAGATATATGCATTAGCTACTTAAATAATTCCTACATGTTTTCGTAACTGTGGCTGAAAATATGTAATATACAGCTCTAGACATGCTTGAGGCCTAGAAATAAAATGATTTGCCATCTTCTTTATTTGACCCTGTTAGAATTTATACTGATTTAAGAAGAATGCTGTTTTATACTTGGTGTTTGTTGCCAGAGTTTCTTTAGTCTTTTTAACCTGACAAAATGCTTGAAATGTCTTATAATAAGACATTATTTTGTTATGAATGTGAATTATCATAATTAGCAGGAATATGATATCTTTTAATTTTTTGCATTTTACTTGGCATTGAGTACAGATATAAGTGAGTAACTTCACTCATATAAATTACTTTATGCTGTATATGGATAGATGGATGCCACTTTTTCTGCATTTCTGTCTTAGCTATCACAGGATGATATTGTTTGGGTGCTGTATGAAATGATTTGGAAAATCAGATCTTACTAAGCTTAAAATAAAGGGAGAGATCTACAACAAAGAGTGAGAAAATGATGTGTGTTGCATACAAAAAAAGCAGTGATATTACCAATTCTATGGCTTCCTGGTTGGGAGACCAGTCTGAGCCAGACGCATATATTAAAGGCTGTCTGCCGCGGATGTGAGCTTGCTCAATGCGGTGGAAATGAGGAATCACCTCCTCTCTGACACCAGCTTATTTTTATATTTTAATTTTGAAATAGCAAATCACTGTTTTACATAAAAATACTAACCCCTGCTCGATTCTTTGCCTTTTTCACATTGTTTGCTATTTACTGTCAACTTCCAGCTCTGTTTTTTTTTTTAAGTATCATCTCTCACCTTAAACGTCTATCAAATACCAATGACGTATTAGTTTTTCTTTTGTCTCTTTTACATTGCTCTGTTAATATTGTGATACTCATGCTTTTAACTTTTAATCTCTGTAAGGAAAACAGCAACTTTTCAAAATTGACATTTTTTAAAGCCTTTTAGGATCCATCAAGGAAGCCACTTCTGGAATTTTGCCAAATCTAAATATGATTATATTTCATTTTGGGGTTCATGGGGTCAGTATCTTTCTGAGTATAAAAGTCCTTAACACTTTAGTGTGCCAGTAAAGCTGCAGTAGAGGTGCAGAGATTAAGCTACATTAATAATGTCTAGAGGAGATATAGGTGTCTCAGGGGAATTATAATGCAGGTTAGTTACTAATGAAATTACAAGTGGTATATACTGCCTTAAATTCCTTAAACTCAAATGGACATACTAGTACATGCACCCAGGCTTAGTCTAATTCACCTGGTGAATATTTAAAAGGTTTTGCAAGTTGTAATGTTTGGATGAGTTTCGAGAAAAGCAGTACATAAAGGGTTAGCTAATGCCCAAATATTCTTGCCATTTACACATGCAGTGCAGCCTACATTTCGGTAAGCAGTGAGTGCAAGCTTCATTTTGATTACTTGGGATTCTTTTGTTTAATTTCTCACTAGACATTTAACTTAGCACTGAAATCCTACTGATCCCTTAGTGACTGTATTTATAAAAGGAAAACAAATTCCTAATATAGAGAAGTTTTCAAAAATCCTGAACATTTGTAAGCTTTTGAAAAATAGACTTTTTACTACAACACTGCAAATACATAGTATGTGGAAACTTAGGTGCTAACACTGTCATCTCCATATTTAGTTTTTTATCTCTAAGTGACCAACTACCCTGAGACATTATATGTATGTATATTAATAGACATTAGCATATGTACTAAATATACACTTTAATATATAAATTAATATGTGTTAATATACATATTTATATATTCAAAGATATCTTAATTTTTCAAACCTTTGGTAAAAAAAGTATGAAAATTGAGAATTTTTCATATAATCATCCATCATATTTCTTCAATGTGTTAGTTTTGATTTTCATTGAATGTTGCTTTTTTCCTAGCTTTATCAGATAGAGAGCATTACTAGCCAATAATATTAAGTTGTATGTAATGTCTTACTTGTAGCAGTTTGAAAGCAGGTGGAACTTGAAGGTAATTGAGATTAAGTGAATTTAAGATAAAATACTTTTATATAATCAGCTAATGCCATGCATATTTTATAAAGAATTTCAAAGTGAAAAATTTTCATATGGTGAAATAAATTTTTCATTGTATCTGATGTAAGAAATATGGTTTTAAGTGTGTTACCTTAATAATTATTCCTAAACAAAACTAGAGTGCAAAATAATCATGGACTATATCTGTTAGGTTAACCAAATGAGAATAATAATTCTAGATTTCATCTTGGCCTTTTGGGTTTCTGGGGCATTTTAGGTCTTTGATGTAAAGTGGACTTAACCATTTCACTTTTCTAAGAAGTTTCTTTCTCTCTCCTGGTAGGTGTCTGACGATTTGTGAACCCCAGATCACTATTCTGTGGAGTCATCTTTCCTTGCCTTTGAATTAGCTTTCCCTAGGCCAAGAGTCATCATCAATATTTTATACATCCAAATTGGTAGGTCTTTCTTGAAATTCTCCTATATGTTTTTCTGGACATATAAGTGAATTATGAGAAATTAAATTTACACTGTTGTGGTGTTTCCAGTTTTCAGACATCTTTACTAAGAGATTTGGGTGATGTTGAAACATTAGATGCACTTAGTTTTGTAGAATTTAAAAATGTAATGTCTTTCTCCTGGTAAACTTCTTCTTTTTAGTGGTGAGGGGAGAACCAGTATGTGGCTAAGTTATTACTCTGTTAAACATCGCATTGAAAACCCAGCCTGTGCATTTATGAACTTTGAGGAGGATCCTACATTAGACAACATTTTTTGTTGGGGATTACACCACAGAGGTTCCCTTCGCTTCTCTCTCTTCCTGGCCCCCCTCCACCCAACATGGAGTCTTTTCAATTTCTTCAAAGAAGTGGGGAAAAGAGTAGACTCTTTATTAATGGCAGAAAACAAACTGGCTGCTGGACTTCCGAGACAGCCTTCTAATAATAAAGCAGAGTAAGCACTATGACAAAGAATTCTTGAATGTACTAAATATATAGGGAAGCCTATTTAAATTCACCAGAGGGGCTTAGAGGACAAACAGCAGAAAGTTTAGAATTCAATTCAAGCCATGCCAGAAAATGAAAATGTACTTAAAATAGGATTTCTGAAACAATTGTTCAAAGACATGTCAACTTTTAAGGTTCTTTCTAGAATAATGAAATTTGTACTTTAGTTTCTGTGGTGACTTTTTCCATTAGAAAGGAAGAATGATTAACAGAGTCTCAAAGTAACTGTGTCTTATTTTTAAAGAAAATGCATTTTCTTCCCATAGAGTGTGCTCTAGTGAGGACTGCCAAGTGTACTGATGAAAATCACCCAAATGTATACATGAGACAAAGAGATGATGTAATAATGGAAATTCTCTTCCTACTTTGGAAGAAAAGAAGCTCAACTTGTATGTTCTCTCTAGTTCATTTCCTTCCATTCACTTTTGTGACATATTTTAAAATAAATATAACAAAGTAATTCTGAAAAAGTAAATTGCTGACAAATAATATGACTGTGTTGTTAAAAATGATTTTAAAAATGATACCTATCTTATTTCTTACTGACTTTAGAAAATGCTCTTTACACTTTATAAGACACGTGCATCTATAATAAGTACAACATCAATAAGAATGTATATTTTATTAGTCTTAGTGTTGAGATAAATAGCTGCTTGTAGAGTTTGTTTAAAGGCCTTTATGGCCTTGACTCAGGGATGAAATTTCTAGTGGGCTTTTTCCTAGTGTCTTCTTGTAGAATTAATATAGATATAAGAAAAAGATTGTTATTCTTTGTCTCAGGGATTACAGGTTGTAAAAAGGAGGAAAACTTGGTCTCACTAATGACACATATTTGTCGCCATTGAGAAAAGATTTTACTTTAGAATGAAGCTCATATGAATTTCCAATTCATAAATATAACTTATAAACTTAAACTATTAATTTGTTGATTCATCCATTCACTCATTAATGTAAATTTAACATAAAAAATAATGAATTAAGGCTGCATAAATACATGGGTTCATCGTGGCCAATAAAAATGTGACCATTTAACAAAATTTGATTGGCTTTAAAGTGAAATGTCAGATATATGATTAGGAGATATAGATATTAAATATTTAATCATAAAAAGTAGTTGTTGTCTTCAGTACATTAGATGAAGCTTGATTCATAATTTACCCAACAACTGAACTCATTTCCAGTTATGTTTTAATGACATTTTAATATCAAGGACTTCAGAGGACTTCAGAATTGATCAACAAAATAATTCAAGTAAATTCCTTAGCTCAGTGCCTAGCACCAAGAAATTACTTTTGCTAAACAGACTATTTTTCTTCATCACCCAAATTTACCGGGTGTACAATGTTCCAAAGGATGAGATTCAGACACCATTAGGAAATCATTTCAGCTCCAGGGCACTCACAAATCATTTATCATAAATATCTTTATCAAGCGTTTTCTGAGTGTCAGTTTTAGGAAAGGAAAAGAGAAATTCTGCTCCTAAATAGCTTATGCTCTACAAAAGCTGTCTTTCACTTTTCTGACACTTCTGTGTCCTTTTTGTGTGCCTTAGCCTTTCATAAATTCTGTACTTTGGAGGCTTTATTCTTTTTCATATTTTATTGATTAGCATTTTATGAGGCTTGTCCTATTTTCTAGGTGTATATGAGATAACGTCTATATATTTGGACAAGATGTCGGATATTGCTAGGATTTTTCACTGCCTAGATACTATGCAAAGGCCTGGTGATTAAGAAGCATAGTTAGACCATGACAATGTTAAAACTGGTTTATAAAAATGGCACTTCCAGAATAATTGGACCAAAATGCAATATTTACATATGTTGTCAGTACATGTAAAAAAAAAAGCACTATCATTTAATTTCTTTTAAGAAAGCACTAAATTGGATATAATGATATTGATCAAGCAGAGTTTCATAAAGCAGTAATTACATTAATTAGTCAAAAGATCAAAACGTTTTAATTGGGCTATTCTCTGGGAGTTAACAAAATATGCAGAATAAACTTGGGTTTTTAGACTTTTGCATCATAAAAGCCACCACTGAACTAGAATAGTGGAGCAGAAATAAAAAACCAGAATATTAGTACAACTTTTACCACTAGTTATGAAACTGAACTTCTCTCCTCTTCACTTTTTAAATTTATGATTGATTTATAAAATAATGATTTTCAGGTTAAAATTGGTATATCATTAGATAGTTACGTATTTTTTCTATCCCACAGGAGACTTTTTGAGTCATGTCAGAAAGGACTAGCATTAGCTTGTACTGTGTGCTAAGTCACTTCAGTTTTGTCCGACTCTTTGTAACGCTATTGACTGCAGCCCTCCAGGCTTCTCTGTCCATGGGATTCTTCAGGCAAAAGTACTTAAGTGGGTTGCCACGCTGTCCTTCAGGGGATCTTCCTGACCCAGGAACTGAACGCACATCTCTTATATCTCCTTGCATTGTCAGATGAGTTCTTTACCACTAGTGCCACCTGGGAAGCCCCAGCATTAGCTTAGATCATTGGACTAATCAGACTCCTTCAGTAGCAAAAGATCAAAACTCAGCTCAAGATAGTTTATACAAAAGAGAAAACTATATGGACATCATCTCCTTCTCTTCCTCCTCTTCCTCCCCTTCCTCCTCTTCCTTCTCTTTCTCTTCTTCTCTTCCTCGTTTCTCCTTTCCTCCTCTACCTGGGTCCCTCTCCCTTACCCCACAATATCTCCCCCCATCTTCTCTGTCCCTGATAAATGCATTGACTTCATTCTCAGGCAGTTGACCTCATTCTCACATTCTCCTAGTTGATAGCCAATATAACCATTGGGAACTCTAGATGTGCCTC
The DNA here is from genome assembly GCA_006408675.1 of Madoqua kirkii. NCBI lineage: Eukaryota > Metazoa > Chordata > Mammalia > Artiodactyla > Bovidae > Madoqua > Madoqua kirkii. The sequence goes on along the minus strand of SJYC01065334.1, from coordinate 2,134 downwards.
ATGCCACATTCCTACAGCTTGTAACTCCAGGAGGAAAAAGTAAAATGTTTCTCCATATCCCTACATCAATTTCAATTCTCTGAAAGGCTCAGATTGCCTCTGTTTTGGAGCAACTTCTCTGTCCACTTATTACTCATGTTGGATAGGCCGTGTAGGGGAGGCAGTACAAAATATACTGGTGTGTGTGTTAAGTCATTTCAGACGTGTCTGATTCTTTGCCACCCTATGGATTGTAGCCCACCAATTTCCTCTGTCCATGGGATTCTCCAGGCAAGAATACTGGAGCGGGTTGCCGTGCCCTCCTCCAGAGGATCTTCCCAACCCAGATATCAAGACCCCATCTCTTAAGTCTCCTGCATTAGCAGGTGGGCTCTTTACCACTAGCGCCACCTGGGAAGCCTCACAAGATACATCTGGCAAGTTTAATGTCAGTGGCAGAAGGTGAAAGAAATTCAAAGCAGGCAAAATGTAACAGGGCTCCCAACAACCACTCCACATTTCCAGCTTCCTTTACATAGTGATACCTTATAGGCTTCTGTCTCGGTAAACTTAGTGGAGGCCTATCAACATAAGTAATATTAAGTTTTTTTTAAAACAAATGTGTTCTGTATAGCTTTCTAATTATAAAACATTAGCAGCAGCAAATCTCAACCTTGGAAATTAATTACATGGAGATTAATTATAGTGGTTTTTTAAGTTTGAGATTTTAATTAGGATCTTAGTTCCATGACCAAGGATCAAACCCATGCCCTCTGTAGTGGAAGGCAGAACCTTAACCACTGGAATGCAAAAGTTCTGAGATTGATTATGTTTTATTAACATTTTTTCATGATCATTTAATATATTGCATATATTGGGAAAGTCAATATTTAGACTCATTTAGGAATTTGTCATTTTAAAAATTATTTAGGATTATTAGAAATGGGAGTTTGGTATAAAAGGGATATTGTTTATATTGTGTAGTCTAGTGTCTATCCTCAGCCGCCATATGGTTAGGTCATTCTGTTACAGAAAATTTTATATCCTTTTACCTTATCTCTAATATTATAATACTAGGGAGCTTCATGATGCTGATTGTTAAAAATATTTTATTATGAATTGTGAGTTAGTTTCTTCCTCTTCTACTATCTTTAGAGATACATATGTGTGTGTGTGTGTGTGTGTGTGTGTGTGTGTGTGTGTATGCATGTGTGGATGTGTATGTATATATATTTTATATATATAATATATATATATATATAAAACAGTCTAACTGTATAAAATCAATACTGCTACTGCTGCTGCTAAGTCACTTCAGTCGTGTCTGACTCTGTGTGACCCCATAGACAGCAGCCCACCAGGCTCCCCCATCCCTGGGATTCTCCAGGCAAGAACACTGGAGTGGGTTGCCATTTCCTTCTCCAATGCATGAAAGTGAAAAGTGAAAGGGAAGTCTGGCTATAATTTTATACAGATATAATCATATTTGTATATACATATATTTATACATGCATTCCCAGGTGGCTCAGTGGTAAAGAATCCACCTGCCAATATAGGAGACACAGGTTCAGTCCTTGGGTCAGGAAGATCCCCTGCAATAGGAAATGGCAACCCAGTCCAGTATTCTTGCCTGGAGAATCCCAAGGACAAGGAACCTGGCGGGCTATAACATATGGGTCATGACTGAGCATATGTAGTAATACATATATTCATAAAATGCACATATAAACAACTGCATCTTTATATAAATATAACCATTGTATAATTTTATATTATTAGAATGTTAGATCCTAAACCTCTTCAGCACTGTTTTTTACCATGTTATGAACTGGACAATTTTAGATATTATACTACCACTGACTACTGTTTAGGGATCTTCTTCACTGAGAAAAAGATTAATTTGCTATGAATAATGATTCTCATGCAAAACATTTTGGGGTTTTGTGATGTAGAAGAGCAAGGCTATAAATATAATTTAGAAAGTTTGAAAATTGATTTTCACATCCATAATTCTTCTTCCTAATTAATCAAATTACAAAATTATGCTGTGATTTCCAATATATTAAAATAAATTGTCATATTTAGAACATCTGTTTTTGCTCATATTATGAATATGTGTTTTTAACTGTCTGAAATATGGATTGCCATAAATAAT
>SJYC01065333.1:0-32386 GCA_006408675.1 Madoqua kirkii | reverse complement strand
TAATACTAGGGAGCTTCATGATGCTGATTGTTAAAAATATTTTATTATGAATTGTGAGTTAGTTTCTTCCTCTTCTACTATCTTTAGAGATACATATGTGTGTGTGTGTGTGTGTGTGTGTGTGTGTGTGTGTGTATGCATGTGTGGATGTGTATGTATATATATTTTATATATATAATATATATATATATATAAAACAGTCTAACTGTATAAAATCAATACTGCTACTGCTGCTGCTAAGTCACTTCAGTCGTGTCTGACTCTGTGTGACCCCATAGACAGCAGCCCACCAGGCTCCCCCATCCCTGGGATTCTCCAGGCAAGAACACTGGAGTGGGTTGCCATTTCCTTCTCCAATGCATGAAAGTGAAAAGTGAAAGGGAAGTCTGGCTATAATTTTATACAGATATAATCATATTTGTATATACATATATTTATACATGCATTCCCAGGTGGCTCAGTGGTAAAGAATCCACCTGCCAATATAGGAGACACAGGTTCAGTCCTTGGGTCAGGAAGATCCCCTGCAATAGGAAATGGCAACCCAGTCCAGTATTCTTGCCTGGAGAATCCCAAGGACAAGGAACCTGGCGGGCTATAACATATGGGTCATGACTGAGCATATGTAGTAATACATATATTCATAAAATGCACATATAAACAACTGCATCTTTATATAAATATAACCATTGTATAATTTTATATTATTAGAATGTTAGATCCTAAACCTCTTCAGCACTGTTTTTTACCATGTTATGAACTGGACAATTTTAGATATTATACTACCACTGACTACTGTTTAGGGATCTTCTTCACTGAGAAAAAGATTAATTTGCTATGAATAATGATTCTCATGCAAAACATTTTGGGGTTTTGTGATGTAGAAGAGCAAGGCTATAAATATAATTTAGAAAGTTTGAAAATTGATTTTCACATCCATAATTCTTCTTCCTAATTAATCAAATTACAAAATTATGCTGTGATTTCCAATATATTAAAATAAATTGTCATATTTAGAACATCTGTTTTTGCTCATATTATGAATATGTGTTTTTAACTGTCTGAAATATGGATTGCCATAAATAATCTTTATTATTTATTCCATGGAAGTGTGATACCTACTTCCTCTCATAATGCTTGTTTATTTCCCACAAAGTAAATCTTCCAGGTTGTATTTTATCTTTTTTCTTAACAAGCTAGAGGGGGTAAAGGTGAGGGTTTTAGTTAAGCCTTGCTGATTGGTTAAGAAAAGAGCTGTCGTTGGCAGCCCTTCCAGACACTAGGCTGTGCTCCAGACAGTCAGCTGGTACTATCACTTTGTCTCAACTATAAATCAGCCTCGTAATGACCAAGGCTGACACCTTGACATTTTCAAGAAGGGTAAAAGACCTGATTTGAATGGAAATCAATTTTATTTCACAAATCTTGGATTATTACTCTGAGTCTTTTCTTCTTGTGTCTTCTTGAGACTTGCTTGGAATTTTCATGCTCATCAGAGGATTATTTGCATCATTATACATCTTCTTGCTATAAAACACATATTCTTACTTCCTTATTCAGTCTCAAGAAGGAAAACTTGATTGTTAAAATTTTATATAAGAAAAAAATCACTGATAAGCTAAATTTTATTTTAACCATGATGTATTGATAGTTTAAAAATATGACCGTAGCAGTAACTGCCATTAGTTTTGCAGAATGTTTGTAAAATTCTCTGATTTTGAAATGCAAGCTGTGTGCACACATTCCCAGATTAACCTTTGATTATCTAATAATACGCAGTGTCATTCATGGAGTGGTCTTGAACTTCAATTAAGCAAGTCTCAAGCCTAGAATACCATAAAAAGTATTTGATTTATACTTTTATGTTCTTGCACATAAAATGTAGATTTAAGGATTATAGAGTCAGGAGAAATTGCATGCATTTAACTATATTACATAGGTCAAGCATTAAATTATGCCACAATGTTTTTGACCAAGTGGCATAGAAAAAAATCTACATTTGACTAGTGTAAAAAGAAATTCTTTATAGCTTTTGTAGGAGCTTCTCATTGAATATTTTTTTTAATTAACAATTCTATTGTGTCTTTCACCTTTAGGAACCAATTTCTTTAAATCCACAGAGGAAAAGAAACTTGTACTTCCTTAATATATTTGCTTGTTCCATCAACAAGATTGATTTAAACTCAGTGAAACCTTAGATCTTTGAAACATAACTATTAACTGAGAATTTGGGCATTATCCCTCTTGTCAAGTATGAAAAAATCACCCCAAAGTCTGGCAGTGATTTCTCTTTCTTCTCTTCATTATTAGCTTCAATTTTGTCCCAAATCTTGCTTCCAAACAAAAATATTCTTTGATTTCTAAGTTCATTATTTTGAAGGGTCCCATGAACAAGTGTGAGTTTCCTTGGTGGCTCAGTGGTAATTAATCCTCCTGCCAACGAAGGAGATGCAGGTTTCATCCCTGGGTCAAGAAGATCCCTTGGATTAGGATATGGCAACCCACTACAGTATTCTTGCCTGGGAAATCCCATGGACTGGCAGGCTAAAGGCTACATTTCGCAGGGTCACAAAATAACTGGACATGCCTCAGCAACTGAACAACAGCAAAGAACAAGTGCGGTTATAGGCAGTTACAAACAGGAGACACTCAACTCCTAAATCTTTTTATCCATTCTTATTTTCATCCATCCATTTATTCATAATCTATATAAAACAAGACCCTATGCTAAGTATGTGCAAAATACAAAATGAAGTTAGAATTCCTTCTTCACAAGATACATTCTTAAGAAAAAATGAGAAAAACTAAAAATTAAAAAAAGTTATCAAATCAGAATATGACAGATCCTGAGGAATATAAAAACACAATATTTTCGGTTTGGAGAGGAAGTATTTACTTTGGCTGTTGAGAATCAAAGACAATTCTCAAGAGGAGGCTGTATTTAGCTAGTCTGTGACAGAAATTCTAAAGGAAGTGATGGCTTAGTTTCAGTAAAAATGTGCAGCATGAGCAAATGTGTAGGTGCAGGAAAGACAGGCTATGTTTGGCACTTAATTTTGTTGGAACATTAGGTGCATTTTTATGCAATGCCTATTGAAGGATAACCTGAGACCAGCTTACAGAGGCCCTTCAGTGCTCACAGAGGCTTTTCTAGTAATTGTGTAGTTTTACAGTATGGCAGACACTGGGCATCCTTTAAAGATTTGGGGAAAGAGTCAAGATTAATCCAAAATCAATGTAAGTTAAGACCTCAACTTAGGGGACATATCAGAACTACTCAGAAAGACTTATGAAGGTACACCGTTATTCTAACCTTGTATATTCTGACTCAGTTGGATAGAAGTCAAGCCCAGACAGACGCATTTCATAAAAGCTCCTAGATAAGGTAGAGACTGGTGAGAAGAGTAAGGATAATTAGACATGGGAAGAAATGAAAATAGAGATCTAAACTTGGGCTTCCTTCCTGATCAGAGGTCTGCCATGTTCCCATGAGATTATATGAAATATTTTGAGTGGATATTCATTATTTTGGGGAAAATGAGCCTGTAGTGTTTCTAAGATTCTGAATTGAGACTAAAATTACACAAAAATTAAGAACTGGTAGGAATACATAGTGTGAAAATGAGATGGTATATATGAGAAATCATGACCATATAATTAAGATAATTTCATAACCTAGTAGATTGCATGGGAATAAAAACTATGGCAAGGAAAAAACAAATGGAAAATGACAATAAATCCCTCCTCCTTTTGACACTTGAAGAATGAGAATGATAATCCTCTGTGAACCAGATTCCCCAAGTTACTATTGCAGTTCATAGAAATATGATATTATGCATGTCAGATTCATGGTGTCAGTGTGACTCCCAAAGATAAGATATCAAAGAACTAATTAAAATTTCAGAGGTGATTCTTCAGCTTTGAAAATAATTTTTACACAAAGCTTGAACATGAGTTATTGAACATGTTGAACATGTTGAAGTTAGGAATCTAGGCCTGTCTTCTATTTCTCTCTTTTACTAATGTTCATTTCTTTCAGATTCTCAGTTAATCTCCAGATCATCACTGATGTTATCCCATGTTGTTTTTAGGTCAGTAGGAATAAGGAGGAAAATAAGGACACTACATGCAGGCAGAGTCAGTTACTCAATCATGTCTCTTTGCGACCCCATAGACTGTAACCCAATAGGCTCACTTGCCCACAGAAATTTCCAACAAGATTACTGGAGTGTGGTGCCATTTTCTACTCCAGGGAATCTTCTCAACTCAGGGATCAAACCCAGGTCTCTTGTGTCTCCTGAATTGACAGGTGGATACGTTACCACTAGTGCCATCTGGGAAGTCCAAGAATGTACACTTAATTTTAAATAAAAACTCTGCCATGCCCTTAGAATTTAGTCAGAAGGTCCACAAGGCTTTTGATGAAGGCTTTTCATGGAAACGTAGACTTTATTCTAGGTAGGCATTCATCCAGCTAAAAACCAGAGGAATAAGTGAATAGATAATTTCAGAAAAATGTCAACCTTTGTCAAAATGAAATATGTAATTTTGAAGTATGCAATAACTCATGAAACAGAACCATAATATTGAGATATTTTATCTCAACCTAAATAAGTATGTTGATTGGAAAGAGGAAGACATTTCTTTATAACATTGTTTATTTATGAAAATATACCTCATTTAAAACTCGTGTCTTCCTCAAGTGAATCATATCCTGAAAATGCTGGAATTCTGTATGCAAATGGAAAGATGGTATTAATTTTTTAAAAATAGAGTAACTAGAATTGGAGTAACCTACCAGTCCAGTGTTATTAAACCAGCTAGTCTCAATTAATTTTTAAGATATTTTTACATTACTCTAAAGGCAACTGGTGAAGTGGTTGTCTGAGAAGGCAGTGTATTAAACCTAGACAGAATATTAAAAAGCAGAGATATCATTTTTCTGACAAAAGTCCATGTAATCAAAGCTATATTTTTTTCCGGTAGTCATGTGTGGATGAGAGTGTTGGACCATAAAGAAGGCTGAAGCCAAAGAATTAATGCTTTTGAATGTTGGTGTTGGAGAAGACACTTGAGTTCCTTGGACAGCAAGGAGATCAAACCAGTCAATCCTAAAGGAAATCAGCCCTGAATATGCATTGGAAAGACTGATGCTGAAGCTCCAATACCTTGGCCATGTATGCAAAGAACTGAATCATTGGAAAAAATCTTGATGCTGGGAAAGATTGAAGGCAGGAGGAGAAGGGGCAACAGAGAATGAGATAATTGGAAACAGTCACTGACTCAATGGACATAAGTCTGAGCAAACTCAGAGAGATAGTGAAGGACAGGGAAGCCTGGAATACTGAAGTTCATGGGGTTGCAGAGTCAAACATGACTCAGCTACTGAACAACAACACAGGCAAGTAGCTTATTTACAAAATATATTAAACATTCTTTGCATAATAAAAAGGGTTCATTTCATAAAATTAGAAATTCCAGACAGAAAATCAAATATATATGTATGATATATGTGTGTGTGTATATATATATGTATAATCATTCAGAAAATAATTCCAGTTGTTATATGGTATATAATCATACATCTCTCTCCTTCTTTGTCTTTCTCATTCACATATACACTGAATATCTTCATAAATATTTGTAACTTGCTGTTTAATTGTTAATACCAAAGGAACATTTCCCACATATCATTTTAGCATATGCTCATTATCTTATTGTTTGGGTGTAATATGATTAATTTACCTACTGCATTCATAGGTATAAGCTGAGTTTCTTCCATTCTTTTTTTCCTAATTATAAATAGTATTCTATAAATTTATATAATTATATATAAGTATTCCATTGATATTTTAATGTGGATAAATGACAATGGCCTGAATGAAGATGGTGTCAGTGGAAGTGGAGAGAGAATGATGGAACAGAGAAGCATTTAGAAGAGCCAAGGGATTAACTGCATGTAGATGATATCTGAAAATTTTTAACCAAGATTATCATTTCCCCAATTTGTGCTTGTTGCTTTTATTTTTCTCTACACATTTGATCAATGCCATTTATTCCTTTAGTGGAAAGACACGCTTCTGATTTGCAAGAGCTGGGCTCTTGAGAGGAAAATGGTTTTATTTTTCATTCTTAAAGGGCTTGGTTAGAAATCGTAACCTAGATACTAGAGGTTTGGATCATAGGATTTATAAAAGTTAACCCTAAACTAGAGAACAGTTTAGGATATGAGCTAGAAGTAGTTGCTCATCTCACAGGACAGCATGAAACTTTCTAGACCAGGCGTAAGAAGAGCCTAGAGAAGGAGAGAGAGAGAGGGGAGAAAATTGGATGTAGTTAAGGAACATCGCATATTCTGTCTGACTGCTGTAACTTCTAGGGGAGGGAACCAGGTAACAGACTCCTGTTGGATGAGGATAAAGACATAAGAGCCAGAGGGACCGTGAGCCCTGCCCCCTGGAGCCCTCCTGGCTGGGCTCGGTGGGACAGCTTCGTAGATGCTATAGAAGTGGGAGCAGCGGACAACTAGAGGGAGTCTGAACTAGCACCCCGGCCTCTTGCCCTCAACCCATCACCTTCTTCCAAGAAAGCCCTTCAGCAGGGCACAGGAGAGATCTGGAAAAATGTCCTTGCCTTCAACAAGCATCAAGGAGATAGCTGGAATATGGAGGATACTGTGGAGTTTCAAAAGATCCACAACAACAGCTAGAACCAAGGAGAGAGGGTGAGTCAGCAAACTGGGCTTGTTGAAAGCAGCATTTTAGAGAGTTTCACTGCTGAGGGAAGAATTTCCAAAGACGAAAGACCAACACACCAAAAGACACATTAGCAGACGTTAATGAGAACCAGAAAAGAGTGGGTAGCCATAGTGGGGAGAAAGTGGAAATCAGAGATGTGAAACGCCACCTTTATTATATACTAAATTCTCACATATTCTAGAATATTCTAGGAAGTAGTAAGTAGCAAGTGAAAGTTGCTCAGTAGTGATGACTGTTTGCAACCCCAGGAATTGTCCAGGCCAAAATACTGGAGTGGATAGCCTTTCCCTTTTTCAAAGAATCTTCCCAACCCAGGGATTGAAATCAGGTCTCCTTCATTGGCGGTGGATTCTTTACCAGTTGAGTCACAAGGGAAGCCCAAGAATACTGGAGTGGGTATCTTATTCCTTCTCCAGAGGATCTTTCCGACCCAGGAATGGAACCGGGGTCTCCTGCATTGCAGGCAGATTTTTTACCAGCTGAGTTACCAGGGAAGCCCCAGTCCATTTAAAAATAGATTAGTCAATAGCATGTTCAATCACTTCAGTCATGTCCAACATTTTGCACCTCTAGACCATAGCCCGCCAGGCTCCTCTATGCATCTGATTCTCCAGGCAAGAATACTGGAGTAAATTGTCATGCCCTCCTCCAGGGGATCTTTCCAATCCAAGGATTGAACCCACATCTCTTTTAAGTCTCCTGCATTGGCAGGTGAGTTCTTTACCACTAGCACCACCTGGGAAGCTCAAATTCAACAGTGATAACTATATTTCTAAATTTTCATTTACTTTGCCTTTCTAACGAGCAAATTAAGAACCTTTGGAAATTGTAAACTTTTCAGTGTAGTTCATCCAAGACTTAGCATAATATAGTCTCTTTTCAAGTTTCTTTCAAGACTGCTTTTTTCTTATTTTGTCTTGGTCCTTGTTAGATAAGTCCATTTATTTATTCAGTCAATCAAAAAAATACATTGAGTACCTTCCATATGGCAGGCAGATTATTCTAATCTGTAAGCTTAGTTTTAGTGTGAACTTAGTTTCAGTTACAGTTTATTTTATTGTATTTGTTTCATGTTAATTGAACATACTCATATCTTTGTACCAAATGGAGCATGTTTTTCACAAAATTTTTATTTGTGAGTGGACATTAGGATTACAATTAGAAAAAAGTATGCACAAGCACACCTACTCACTAAAATATAAGTAAAATAAAATATAATATTGATGATCCTAAAGAAAATATACAATGAAATAGTTGAGAATGTAGTCGCTCAGTTGTGTCCGACTCTTTGTGACCCCATGGACTGTAGCCTGCCAGGCTCCTCTGTCAGTGGAATTCTCCAGGGGAGAATTGGAGTGGGTTGCCATTCCCATCTCCAGGGGATCTTCCCAACCCAAGGATTGAGCCCAGGTCTCCTTTATTGCAGGCAGATTCTTTGCTCCCTGAGCCAACAAGGAAGCCTCCAAATCATGGCACATATCTTCAAAGTCATTGACTAAAAGAACATCATGAGAAAAACAGTATTGTTTCTTTTTCGTGCTTCTAATATCTTTCCTGGTAATTCAGCTGGAACAGAGAAACCAGTGAAATCTTGTGCTTTGCATCACTTATATCTGCAAGCTAATCTTCTGTGATAAGGTCAAAATGTAAAAGCATTTGAATCAATAGCTCTTTCAGATGCTGCTTTGATAAAATTGCTTCATTTTCTTTTCCAACTAATTAATTCATGTAAGTGGAAAGATTAAGAGAAAAACTTACCAATATTATAAGTAACAATATCCAAACAGTTTATTGAACTGTATTGTTGGCATCTTTGCAACCAATAAAAATCTTTAATTATCAGGTCTCAGAAACATCTGTCTTAGAGTTATATACTCTGGCTTCTATTTACTTGAAAAGGAATTAACATAGGGTCAGGAGCAGAGGTGAGGTTACTTCTACCTGGAAATTAATCATAAAATTCATTTTACCCTTTGATGTCTGAACGTACACCTCACCCCCACCTCCATCTTTTATCTTCTTAAAACCCTCAAGCTCCTTTTCATGTGTTGTGGAAATTTAAAGGAATATAAAGTTGTAGATTTGTTTATTTACTCAATTAAATACTGAAAATATAGTAGGGTAGGGTAAAATATTTTTAAAAGATATGACACCTTAAAAAGAAATTCGCAGACATCATAAGTGACTTTAATATATTGGCGAGTTTCAGGCTATGTTCTTAGTTGTATTTCTACTAGAAAAAGCCTATGTTCCATTTTGTGTTTTCTCATTTGCATTACTGAAAAGTTATTATGCATATGAAAAGGATAATATTCATCTCCATATCCTTTCCTCTCCATATTACAAACCCAATGTGTTGATGAGTTATACATAAACACTGCTGTATCTGTATATTTATGCATACATATCTATGTGATTCAAATATTATCACAACTGTATAGCAAGCCCAAGTGATAATATTATGTACAAGATGTGTCTTATTACATCATTAATGGAATATCAAAATTGTCAAATATGTTGAAATCCAATAATTGTAACTGACAAGTTCTAGCATGATTTGTCTCCATTGGGAAGAATTGAAAAAGAGAGAGAGAGAAAGGAATGTATGTACTTCTGAATTCCCCCCTAAGTGCATGTGACTGTACGGCATGCTCTTATTATTTCTGCAAATATCTTTCATGAGATGTTTTCACAGCATTCAGAGTAAGTAACTAGTGAAGTTTTTATGTGTGCATAATAAGCCTTATCATCTCCTAAATTCAGAAATTCAGTGCTGTTCCAGAAAGAACTACAAAGTTGAACTGGCAAGAAGAAAAATGACCAACCTAGCTGGACTTATCTCCCTCTAATATATGATTTGCCTTATTCAGTATTCCAGGAATCTCTTTACCTGAAAGTTTAGATAGAGCTCACAGAGGAAAACTATTTCTCTTTTACTCTCCAGTTCTGTTTCTACCCCTTAGAAAAAGTAAATGTTATTGCTTAATTCCAAAAAGTTTTCTTTCAAAAATATCTTGGCATGTGGCAATATGAGGCAAAGAGGCTGACAGTGAATTTCATGGACACAGAATTCATTCATTACAATGATAGGTTATTCAAGAATCCCCACCCTTTGTGTTCTGCTTTATCTGTATTTAGGGATGGCATGAAGGGTAGAAAAAGGAAGCTTATTATTTTCTTTAAAATTAATTCCCAGTTAACCATTTACTAGTGGATTATTTTAAGCCCAGAGGACCTTATAATTACATGTTTTTTTCAGTAATTATGAAAGATATTCAAGTGAATAGACAGTGATAGGCATGTATAGAAGAACTGGCTTTCTAGACAGACCCACATGTCCGAGATCAAACAGCTATAGCACATTTAGGGTTACAGTCTCCTTCCCTTCCTCCTCATTCTCAACCACAGTGGAGCTTTTTCCAGCGTTGCCATGGTAACACTATATCTGGCTGCTAGCTCTGTCGTAAGTTATTGAACTGAGACTGGCTTTTGGTTTAGCAGATAATTAGGTTCTGTCTCACAGGTTCATTTTCCTGTGACTGGGACGTGAATATGACCTACAGCTGGCCTCAATTTCAGTGTCACAGACAAAACTTTAACCCTTCCCGAGCTCCCAAGGCACTCTCCTAACTAAGCCTTGCTTGTGAAGTGGAGGAAGTCCACTGCAGCCCACCCCTACATTTCCTAAAACTAAGGAAAATAACTAGATTGTACACACAGAGCATTTCAAAAATGAAAATATATCAAAAATATATACATGTGCTTATGTCTTTTCCATGTAACATATAGTATATGTGTACGTATAACATAGACGAAACTGTCTCTTCATTATCATTCCGTTGTTCTTTAATAATTTTTAAAGCCATGTCAAATTGCAATTTGGATTCGATAGTACATAGATTCAAAAGCACTTTTTTCAGGGATATTAGCTGGGTATACTTATTTTCAGCTTTCAGAACTGTCTGCTAGTTGACTCATGTCCCTCTCTCTCCTTTTTTATAAACCCTAGATTTTTGCTGACATTGAAAGGTTCCTTTGGAGTCACAGGCAGGTCCCTGCTATAGGGAACCATGCCATCTCTGCTGAAGTGCCCAAATGTTCACTCAGGGCTTGAATATTGCTGTGCTGAAAAATCAGCAAAGATCTGCCCTTTGTTTAGGACAAAGAAGCAAGCATAACTTTTAGAACAGATACTGAATTTACAATACCCACAGCAACACAGAAACCTGTATGGTTAATATGAGAGAGTGTGTCTTTCTATGTCAAGCAATAAGAAAGGCTTCCAAGGAAATCTACTTGAAAAAAATTACTGTATTTCACCTAAAATCTTTCTGTAAAAAGAAAGAAAGGAACAAGGGAGAGTTGAGACCACAGTGATTAAAATATGAATTAAAGAAATTTTATAGCTTAACTGGCTGAAAGTTGCATAACGGTGTCCACAAAGATAGGAAAGACTTCAGTTCAGTTCAGTCACTCAGTCATGTCTGACTCTTTGTTTGAAAAAAATTACTGTATTTCACCTAAAATCTTTCTGTGAAAAAGAAAGAAAGGAACAAGGGAGAGTTGAGACCACAGTGATTAAAATATGAATTAAAGAAATTTTATAGCTTAACTGGCTGAAAGTTGCATAACGGTGTCCACAAAGATAGGAAAGACTTCAGTTCAGTTCAGTCACTCAGTCATGTCTGACTCTTTGTGACCCCATGGACTGTAGCACAACAGGCCTCCCTGTCCATTGCCAACTCCCGGAGTTTACTCAAACTCATGTCTGTTGAGTCAGTGATGCTATCCAGCCATCTTATCCTCTGTCGTCCCCTTCTCCTCCTGCCTTTAATCTTTCCCAGGATCAGGGTCTTTTCTAATGAATCAGTTCTTCACATCAGGGGGCCAAAGTATTGGAGTTTCAACTTCAGCATCAGTCCTTCCAATGAATATTCAGGACTGATTTCCTTCAGGATTGACTGGTTTGATCTCCTTGCAGTCCAAGGGACTCTCAAGAGTCTTCTCCAACACCACAGTTCAAAAGCATCAGTTCTTTGGCACTCAGCTTTCTTTATAGTCCAACTCTCACATCCATACATGACTACTGGAAAAATCATAGCTTTGACTAGATGGACCTTTGTTGGCAAAGTAATGTCTCTGCTTTTTAATATGCTGTCTAGGTTGGACTTGGGATACTCAAAAGTTGGATGTTGAAACTAGGAGGTGTGTGTGTTCCTGTGAATGTATATGTGTGTGTGATCACGTGCATATGTACCACATAGACTATGTCATTTAATCCATTCCTTCCATTCTCAAACTCTGGATGGAAAAAGCATCTTGAATGGCAACAGCCTCGTGTGTCATGGGTCAGACTGGGTGCTACAAATGCAGAGAACTTAGTGGGGGTGGTTGTGGTTGAGAATGGGAGAGGAGGGAAGCTAGAGAGTTATATGTGACAAATTCAGCTGTTGGCAGTTATTTTCCACTGAACTGATCTTTTAACTTTTAAGCTCAAGTATGTAGCCTTTGTTTTCTTACTAATGATCAATAAGTATTGAATGAATGTATGAATTCTTCACTCCATATTCTATGTAGTAAGAATTATTATTTGTTGTTGTTTAGTCTCTAGGTCATGTCTGACTTTGTTACCCTGTAAACTGAAGCAGACAAGCCTCTTCTATCTTTCACTGTCTCCTGGAATTTTCTAAATCTCATGTTCATTGATTGAGTGATGCCATCCAACCATCTCATCTTCTGTTGCCCACTTCTCCTACTGCCTTCTGTCTTTCTCAGCATCAGGGTCTTTTCCAATGAATTGGCTCATCACATCATGTGGCCAAATTTTTGGAGCTTCAGCTTTAGCACCAGTCCTTCCAGTGAACATTTGAGGTTGATTTCCTTTAGTGACTTATTTGATCTCTTGGCAGTCCAAGAGACTCTCAAGAGTCTTCTCCAACACCACAGTTCAACAGCATCAATTCTTCAGCACTCAGCCTTCTTTATAGTCCAACTCTCACATCTGTACATGACTACTGGAAAAACCATAGCTTTGACTTTAGCTTATTATTGAGTTGGCCAGAAAGTTCATTCCAGTTTTCCATAAGATGCTATGGTATATCCCAAACAAACTTTTTGGCCAATTCAATGAATTAGTACTCATTTATAAAGAGCACTTGGGAATTCTACAAGCATTTTTCATCCAGAGTCCTTCTAACCATCTTCTCATGGTTTCCAGCAAAACTTAAATCCTATACATACATGTCATGTCTTGCCTGCATGGTTGCAATAGCCTTGTAACTGATCTGTTTCCTTCTTATTCCCTATTGTAGTCTCTACTATGCCTGCATGATAGCACATGTATTTAAGATGCACATCAATTAAAGTCATACTCCTCCTCACAACTTCTCAGTGATTTTCCATATAATCAGAACAGCCCTTACTGTACTTACTCTATATGACCTTGCCCTTACCTATCTTGCTGATTCCATCATCCCCTCTTTTCACTCTCTACCTTGCCTTTCTTCAGCCCATTGAGCATACACACACTGGGGAGCCCTCTCTGAGAGCACTTGACTCATTCCTTTACTTTATTCTTGTCTCTCTGCAAAAATGTCAGCTCCTTAAGGGAGCTTTTCCTAAACATCCTAAAAAGCACCTCCTATATTTTCCATTACTTCTTCTTTTTCAAGGTATCTTTGTAGTGTTTGTTACTTCTTGAAAGAATCTTAGACAACAACCAAACAAGCATATGCCTTTCCCACTAGAATATAAACTCCTTATGGGCAAGAGCTTTGATTATTCATGAGTATACCTCTAATGCCTTGAACACAGTCGGCTGGACCCAGCATGCCTGTATGCTCAATCACTTCAATCATGTCTGACTCTTTGCAGCCATATGGACTGCAGCCCAACAAGCTTCTTTGCCCATGGGAATCTCCTGGCAAGAAAACTGGAGTGGGTTGCCATGCCCTCTTCCAGGGGACCTTCTCAAACCAGGGATTGAACCTGCGTCTCCGATACTCCTATATCACAGGTAGATTCTTTACTCACTGAGACACCCAGGAAGCCCAGGCTGCACCCTAGTCAACTTTAATAAATATTTGTTGATTGAATAAGTGAATAAATGATTGAATAAAGAAATCCATGTAGAATGTCTGTGTATCCCAACCTATGTAAGACCAAATAACAAGTGTTCCCCAAAACAATGAATGAAACTTCATCCTACGTGATGAAATTCCATGAGTAGATATAACACTTAGGGACATAGTTTATATTCCTACAATTCCCTTCTTTAGACTGAGATAAAACAAGGACAGGAAGCTGATTTCTAACTCATCCTTGCATGCATTAAACTCAGAGCACCATTCATGTACCAAACCCGTTTCAACTCTAGTTATATTTAAAACCTTGCTCACTGCCAGTGCATATGTAGGTCAGTGGTGCACCTGAGAGCAACTGGCCAGATGATCTCCTGGAATGCCAATAAATAATGAAAAATATATAAATCTAATGCTGTAGGTAAAGCTCTTAGATTGGTGTTTGATTAAAATACCCACTCAGTCAATGGTAGCTATTATCCTCTTAGCTTAAGTTATTATACACATTAAAATTAAATGTTTAGCTACAGACTCAATCCAATTTTAATGCCTTTGTGTTAATAAGGCCTCTTAACATGGAAGCAACAAAGATAAAGGAACTTTGTGTAGCTATTCATGATTTTGCCCAGCTCAAGGTTAAGATAGCAGCAATATACTCCAGCCAGAATAAAAGACATCTCCACTTGACTGCAGCTCTTCATAACACTTCACAGGGGTCAAGCTGTGTTATTTTTCTTCTGTGTTAAACAGAAAGCATCTTAGAAGCATAGTTCAATTATTGATTGAATAGTGGGTTCAATCTGTCTGTGATTCTAACAAATACATTCCAATGAGTTCAAGACCAGGGCCAGGCCAACAAAAGGTGAAGGTTTCATTCAAGCTTCAATGCAAATGCTCAGATTGAATTAGTAACATAGATGCCTTATACTATCTGGCTACTAAAACACTGCTCAGTACCAGTTAGTCAATACTAGTAGACTAATAGGCAAAATGTTGACATGGTTTTAATGACCAGATACTAAAATGGACATCAATATAAAATAAATTGGTGAAAAATATAGACCCTGGAAGAGATTAGTACATAGTTTAGGTTTAATCACTCAGTATTTAGGAGAAAAAAGCATAAAAGTTCTGTCTTAAATAGCGTAAAAGTTCTTTTTGTCAATTATTTATCCTCCAGTATCCTTTTCTCCAGCTTCCCTGGTAACTCAAACAATGCAGGAGACTCTGGTTCAATCCCTGGGTCAGGAAGATCCCCTGGAAGAGGGAAATAGCTGATCACTACAGTATTCTTGCCTGGAGGATTCCATGGACAGACCCTGGTGGGCTACAGTCCGTGGCTTCACAAAGAGTTGGACACAACTGGGTGACTAACACACACACACACACACACACACACACACACACACACACACACATATATTCTTTTCTCATTCTTTTCAAACTATAAAGTTTTCTGTACTTATGTGAAAGATATGACTTAATGTTTGGTCTGTGATGTAAGGTAAGAAGGAAAGTATTACATTTAACCTTCTAGAGAATCTTGATCTTTTTGTCTATGCTTCTATTAGCACATAATTCAAATATATTGGCTATCTTCTTCTTCTTGACAGTCCTTTGTTCTAGAGGACTCATTTTAACAATGGAATATCACAAACCAAATTCTGGTCAGAATCCCTCTCAATTCCCATATATTATTGAATGAGTTGTATTTTCTGTTTCCATAAACTTTTCCTTATGCATTTTTTGCTACATTTTCTTTTGGTTTTCTGCTCATTCCAATATTAATAAAAAATATTTTAGGTAATCAACTTGAAACTCTATTGTGAAAAATCCTGAAGATACACAAATTAGAGAGAATAGCTTAATGAACCTCTAAATGCTCATCACCCATGGAGGATCAGCCATTCAATGATTTATTAGAGAGGAAGGGGAAAATCGACATCTTATTTTTCCAAGCCACATAAGATATATATAACATTGGGTATTATATTGTGAAATGATTACTATGATAAGGATAGGTAATATATCCATCATCTCACATAGTTGCATAGTTATTTTTTGTGTGGTGAGAACACTTAAGGTCTACTCTCAGCAAATTGGAGGTGTTTGATATAGTATTATCAACTATCGTAATCAGGCTGTATGTTAGATCTCCAGAACTTATTCATCTTACAACTGGCAACTTTTACCCTTGCTCACCATCATTCATTTCCCCTACTCCTCAGCTCCTGGCAGTCACTCACCAACCTACAAATTGTTTCTTTCAGTTCATTTTTTTTTTAAATTTAGATTCTACATAAGTGAGATCATGTAGTATTTCTTTCTCTATCTGACATATTTCACTTGGCATAATGCCCTCAAGTTTCACCTATCGTTGTCATAAATGACAGGATTTCCTTATTTTTATGACTGAATAATATTTTGCTAGATTTTGCATACTTTTATTATACACATGTGTATACATGCACACCGCGTCTCCTTTATCCATTCATTCACCCATCAATGGATACTTGGGTTGTTTCATGCCTTGGCTATTTGTAAATAATGTTGCAATGAGCTTGAGGCTGCAGATATCTCTTTGAAACAATGATTTCATTATCTTTGAATATATATACCCAGCTATTCAACTTTCATCAATATATGACCAATCTGGTTTCATCTGTACCCACTGTTCACCTATTTCTAACTTGCTGGATTATTTTTAAACAAGCTTATGCATCATATATTATGCATGCATCTATAAATATGTCAGTATGTGTCTCTAAAAGTAGTGCACTGTTTTTTAAAGCACAATATCACTAGTACCCTACAAATATTTACAAATATTAGTTCCCTAATATTATCAAATATCCCATAAGTGTACAAATTTTCCTGATTGTCTCTTTATTTTTTAAATGTCAACTTTTTTGAATGAGGATTCAAACACAGGCCACACATAGCATTTGGTGGACATATGTCCACAGTCCTTTTAGCACATAGTTAGTTTCCTCTTCATTTAGTTCTTTGCAACTTGTTGATGAAACAGTTACTCTTTAGTGTCTTTCTGATTCTAGATTTTGCTGATTTCTTCCTCGCAGTGTCATCAGTCATTGTGTTATCTACTGGTGTTTCCTGTCAACTGAGTGCTTCACTAAAATACTACACTCAGATCCTTTTCCTTTTTTGGTTTTAGCAAGATTAATACATGGTATTGTATATATCCCACGAGGAAGCCATAAACATCCTGTCTTTATTGTGACTAAATGGGAAGAGGTTTGTGATTTTCTAAGTATTTAATTATGATTGTATCACCCAGGAGTCAAATATTTCAAACTCATATGTTATATTTAATATATCATTATTTCATGATATTTCAAAAAGATCACCTTGATCTCCAGAGATTCCATCAACTGAGCAAGTTTGAGCACCACCATCACCACAGTGGCTCAGATGTAAAGAATTTGCCTGCAGTGTAGGAGACCTGGGTTTGATCCCTCAGTTGGAAAGATCCCTTGGAGATGTGAATGGCCACCCACTCCAGTATTCTTGCCTGAGAATCCCATGGACAGAAGAGCCCGGCAGGCTACAGTCCACAGGGTCCAAAGAGTCAGACACAACTAACACCTCCACTTCACTCTAATGAATATCAAACTATGGATTATTTCACTTATATGTCTAAAACTGGATTAAGTTATTAAGAAATTCCAAGTGAAGTGGCCTTGAAAAAAATGCAGGGTACATATGTTGGCATCCAATCTAAAACAATCTAGAACATTCTCAGAAAAGAATGAGGAATAGTGAATTAGAACTAGACCTTTGTGGTAACCTTTAACTTTATAAGAACTTTACAGAAGACCATTATGGACTAAATTACGGGGACAATTCAAAGCATCAGAATAGTCTTGTGGTGGAGCATGTGAACCATTTCAACCTGCCCCCAGTAATATGTTACAACTCTGTCACTATCCTGGAATGCAGGGGTGAGATAAAAATGTGAAGACTTTATATGAAATATCAGTTGGCATTTAAAAACAGAAGTATGTGTATATTCAGAAGAGAAACAAAAAGCATATGATTGGTTATGGACTTTCAGAAGTGTATGACTTTTTAAATAGCCTCCTCTGTAGTCATTGTTTTTAATTCCTTTTATAAAAATAACTGTAAAATTAGAGGTAATTAATTTATATTTAGTTCATTGTCAGCAACACCTTAATGTAATATCCTTTTCCAGATATGAAGAGGATATATCTTTCCTTTATATATTTATTAGGAATAAATATATTATAGCTAGTTTTCTACTTTTATGGATGCTTTGAGTTCAAAGCTATGGTATCATATATAAAATATTACAAATATTCAATAAACCATCACTAAAATTATACCCATATTCTGTTTTGAAACAGATAAAATCTTGGGCTCTGTGAACTGTATTACATTAATGAACTCTCTTCAAGGTCCAAGGCTCCCTGAATCTGTTTTAATTCATATCAATAACTGGAGAGGTTTTTCAAAGAAGTTACATATATCTACAGAATGAAGTGTTGGGTCTGTGACCCACTGCTTAAATGCCCATTCCTCCCATTGCTTTTACTGCTAAAGTAAGAGACATATTGCTTTGTTATTATCAATTTAAAAAATAATTTTTACCAATTTAAAAAATAATTTTCTGTTCTGATTAAGATAGTTAATAAAATATGTACTTCTAAAATTGTTATTTGATATTGTATCTTAACTTGTCACAGTTAGGAACCTAGAGTAGGCTGAGCCTTTTGAGCTAAATGATGATGTTACTGTGAAAAGTGTCAAGGATACCCTAGGCAACCACAAACATAGTGTCTACAGAGCGACAGCAATAAGTCTGTGCAGTGTTAGACCAGGGATTGATACACTTTTTATATGTAGGATTCTTATTATTTTATTTCATATTTCATAACATTATCAGGTCCATGAAATTAACTCCCTTAAGTGAAGTGCTTTTGTGTTGCTTGTTCTGACATGGCTTTGCTGATTAGAATACTAACGAAATGTGTGAAATGTAATATTCCTTATGCCAAAGAACAGGTTAGTTTCTCTTAATATTTGTTCAGTAAAACCCATAATCAGAATTTTACTCAAGAACCTAAAATTCATTTGAGTATAAAGAAATGACAGTTACTCAGGAAGCTTCAGAAGGTATTTTTCACGAGGTATTGATGTAACATTTATTGGTGTATCATAATGTGAAAAAAAGTTTCATGTAATGCAAGTAAATAAATTTTGCATTAAGTTAAATTGTTGCTTAGTGTGTAGTTTATGTTCTTGTGTGATAATTTTACATTTTGTTTATATCCACTTATGATTCATTTGAAAAATCTGTTCTGGAGTTTGACTGATTTATAGAGAAATATCAATTCTTATGATACATCATTAAAATTCTGTATTTGTTACAGAAATCTTTTTCAGGGTAGAAATACTTTCCATTAACATTTAAAAGTAACTATCTCTAACTATCCTGATAATGACAAAAACTTATATGGGAAGATCGTGTTTATCTCTTCATCTTATCGATGGGCATATTTGTGTTGTTCCCTCCTTTCTGGTAAGTGTGAATACGACTGGAATGAACATTCACATGCAAGTTTCTGTCTGAGCACCTGTTTTGCATTCTCTTGGGTTTGTACCCAGGAGTGGAATTGCTGGTTCATTTGCTGAGTTTTTGGAGCTGCAGTTTTCCACAGTAGCTGAACCATTGTACATATGCTGTCTCTTATACACATCTTATACATTTAAATGTTCTCTCCATGAGTCTTCCTCTTTTTCTGGTATTTTTTATTGGAATAAAATTGATATACAATGCTGTGTCAATTTCCACTGTACAACAATGCAAATCAGTCACCTTTACACATATCCCCTCCCTCCTGCACCTCCCTCTCGCCCCTACTCCATCCCACCCCCTAGGTCATCACCGAGCACCGAGCTTCCTGGGCTCTACAGCTTCCCACTAGCTGTCTGTTTAACACAGGGCAGTGTACGTATGTCAGTGCTACTCCTTCAGTTTGTCACACCCTCTGCTTCCCCGGGATCCATGCCCACAAGTCCATTCTCTATGTCTGTGTCTCTATTTCTGCCTTGCAAATAGGTTCATCTGTACCATTTTTCTAGATTCCATATATGTGCATTAATATGTGATATTTTTTTCTTTCGGACTTACCTCACTCTGTTTGATAGTCTCTAGGTTCCGGTATTTTTAAGCAAAACAAAACAGACAGATTTTTTTAAGAGCCACATTGAAGAACTTGTCCTATTGAATATGTAATCTTGGTTCTATTAGTTACTATTTTGAAGAAATATAGACCATAAAGTAGCAGAATCTTAGAGTTTGAAGATATCTTTAAAAATTACCTTGTTCTCCTCTAAGGCCAGAATCCCTAATAATGCAAGGGATGCAGAGCACTCTACACCAGGAGTTTGCATATTCGAAGGTAGAGGGTTTACTGCTTGCATAGGGAGTTCATGACGTCTCTTGCTGCTGTTCAGCCCCTTAGTCATGTGTGACTCTTTGCGATCTCATGGACTGCTGCACACCAGGCTTCCCTGTCCTTCAGTGTCTCCTGGAATATGTCAGTGTTGCCATGCAACCATCTCGTCCTCTGTCACCCCTTCTCCTCATGCCTTTAATCTTTCCCAGCATCAGTCTTTTCCAATGAGTCGGCTCTTCACATCAGGTGAAGAGTATTGGAGCTTCAGCTGGGTAGCTCTAATTTTTAGGAAGTTCTTTTCTACACTGAGCTCAATATTTTTCTCTCTAACAATATCAAATATGTCTACATGACAATACTTTGAATATGTAAAGTCATTTTTCATGTCCCTCCTCTTCATACATTTTTAATATGCTATCATACATCTTTAAAAATACTAAATTTATTGTTTATTATTATACATCTATGGGCTTCCCAGGTGGTCAATAGGTAAAGAATCCAATTGCAGTGCAGGAGATGTGGATTCTATTCCTAGGTTGAGAAGATTCACTGAAGGAGGGCTTGGCAACCCACTCTTTGGAGCTTCAGCTGGGTAGCTCTAATTTTTAGGAAGTTCTTTTCTACACTGAGCTCAATATTTTTCTCTCTAACAATATCAAATATGTCTACATGACAATACTTTGAATATGTAAAGTCATTTTTCATGTCCCTCCTCTTCATACATTTTTAATATGCTATCATACATCTTTAAAAATATCTAAATTTATTGTTTATTATTATACATCTATGGGCTTCCCAGGTGGTCAATAGGTAAAGAATCCAATTGCAGTGCAGGAGATGTGGATTCTATTCCTAGGTTGAGAAGATTCACTGAAGGAGGGCTTGGCAACCCACTCTAGTATTCTTGCCTGGAGAATCTCATGGACAGAGAAGCCTGGCAGGCTACAGTCCATGGGTCTGCAAACAGTCAGACATGATTGAGTCAGCTTAGCACTTACATACACGTCTACTACACAGAGTTAAATGTGTAGTCTTCTAGACCATCAAGTCTACCCAAGATTTTATAGCTTAACTACAAGGAGTTAGGGACAAACTGCAAAGTTAAAAGGAAGAATCTACACAAGACCACCCTTAAAAATTCAAGGTTTCTCAAATCTACCTTCAGGTTTGATAATTCACTCAAGAGGCTCACAGAACTAACTGAAACCTATTATACTGTTATACTTAACAGTTTTAGTTACTTACTACAGGGACATGGTACCAAAAATCAACCAGGAGAAGAGACACATGCTGAGTCTGGGAGGGCTCCAGATAGAAACTTCCACTATCCTCAGAAGGATTCCTCTTCTAAGTGTTGATGTGTAACAACACACTGTATTTTGCTAACAAGGGAAGTTCATCTGAACTTCATCATATAGAGGTTTATTGGAGTTTTATTACATAGGTATGCCTGATTGATTGATTTACTAGGATTCTCAAAAGGTCCATCACCAGTAATAGGCACTCCGCTCACTTAGAGAATTCCAAGGTTTCAGTGGGACCAGTACAAAGGCCGGACCTCTCTCTAGCTAAAGCCAAATACATACCATGCAGTATCAACTTACTATTTTCTTGGAGAAAACACTTCAATTGCTTAATCTTCTATAACATAATTTCTTGGTTATAGGTGTGTGTGCTCAGTTGTGTCTGGCTCTTTGCAACCCCATAGACTATAGCCTGCCAGGCTCCTCTGTTAATGGATTTTTCTAGTCAAGAATGCTAGAGTGGCTTGCCATTTCCTAAACCAGGGAATCTTTGCAACCCAAGGATCAGCCTGTGGCTCTTGCGTTGGTGGGCGCTTTACCACTGTGCCACCTGGGAAGCCCTAAAGATAGAGTGCTTCTCATACTACTCCAGGTAAGACTTGAAACCTGGCTTAGGGGGTCAGTATCTGATCTACAAGGATCCTGGGGAAAATATTTTTAGGTGCTTTCCTGGTGGTCTAGTTGTTAAGTGCCAATGCAGGGGACATGGGTGCAATACCTAGTTAGGGAGGATGCCACATACTGTGGACCAAATATGCCTATGCACCACAATTATTTGGTTGTATTTCTCTAGATAATCCCTAATTTATTAATGTCTTCTTTGGAGTCCCATAAGCTTTGGGTAACTTTGGTAATAAAATATATCACTTGTCTCCAAAAGTAATCTCTGTATTGAAGTATTTGATACCAACTATAAAGTGTGAAATAATATTTTGGACTTGGGGATTGGTTAGGCAAGGACAATCCTGACATTTAACAGCCACTAGACCTTGTAGGACTTTCCAGGTGGTGCTAGTGGTAAAGAACCCACCTGCCAATGCAGGAGACATAAGAGATGCGGGTTTGATCCCTGGGTTGAGAAGATGCCCTGGAAGAGAGCATGGCAACCCACTCCAGTATTCCCTGGAGAATCTCTTGAACAGAGGAGCCTGGAGAGCTACAGTCCATAGGGTCACAAAGAGTCAGACATGACTGAAGCAACTTAGCATGCATGTAT
Organism: Madoqua kirkii; assembly: GCA_006408675.1. Classification (NCBI taxonomy): domain Eukaryota; kingdom Metazoa; phylum Chordata; class Mammalia; order Artiodactyla; family Bovidae; genus Madoqua; species Madoqua kirkii. Next base: position 9,589 of record SJYC01065333.1, on the reverse strand, counting down.
TCACAGACCTTGAAAAGTTACATGGTGTTTTTTAGCTTCCATTTCTTCATAGGTACAGAGTTAATAATAATGGTCCAAATATGACAGAGATTAAATAAGATCATATGTAAAATTTTTAATGCATCACAGGAGTTTAACAACTATTAGTTCTTTTATGGAAAAACAAAACAAAGCAAAACACTGTAGTGTGAATTTGTGTTTGAGAGGTATCATATACAACGATACATATACAATGTTTGCCTACCAAGTATTCTTCACTAGATGTAAGCATACATGATTGAAACAAAACAGAATTCATTCAATTCATCAAATATTTATCTAAGTCCAACTGAGAAGTGTAAAGCTTTATTCTAGTGACAGAGAGAAGCAAAGATAATTCCTGCCTTCCTGGAGAGAGAACATTTTCATAAATATCTTTGATATAAGTAGACTAGAATAGGTGTTGAATTAAGGGGCATATCTCATGCAATAATGGAAGACCAAGAGAGAAAGACATTCTGATTGAAGCCATTGGCAAATGTGTTAAGAAGGCGATGTGTCTTGGAAGGCTCAGAGCCTTAGGTGGGCTTTGACAGCAGGTTCAGGAGGAATTGTCATTTTCAGAACTTGTGAATGGATTTACTTGGTAGAAAAGTGAATTGTGTGCTCACTTCAGCATCACATATACAGAAAATAAGTGAAAATTGCAGCAAGATGTAAAGAAACTTTTTATGAATAAAGGAACAAAATACAAATAAAATGTTATTATATCAGAAGTGGGTTCTCTACACAAGTGACAATGTTAGAAAAATTTGAGCTGAAAGCTTAATCTTTGAATTAAAAATATGGTGTTGGTCTTATTGGAATGTCAACAGATTTCTTCTGTGATTTGCATTTTTAAAACTTTACCCAGTTTCTAAATTTATTGTCAGGCTTGAATTCAAGGAAAATGCAGATTTTCCTTGAGGCAAGCAGTTCATTTGAGAAATATGAGAGAGTTCAGTTCAGTTCAATCACTCAGTCATGTCCAACTCTTTGCAGCTCCATGGACTGCAGCACGCCAGGCTTCCCTGTCCATCACCAACTTCTGAACCTTACTCAAACTCATGTCCATCAAGTCAGTGATGCCATCCAACCATCTCAGCCTCTGTCCTCCCCTTCTTCTCCTGCCTTCAATATTTCCCAGCATCAGGGTCTTTTCAAATGAGTCAGTTCTTCGCATCAGGTCACCAATGTATTGGAGCTTCAGCGTCAGCATCTGTCCTTCCAGTGAATATTCAGACTGACTGGTTTGATCTCCTTACAGTCTAAGGGACTTTCAGTAGTCTTCTCCAACACCACAGTTCAAAACCGTCAGTTCTCCGGAACTCAGCTTTCTTTATAGTCCACCTCTTACATCCTGACTTTCATACCTGATTACTGGAAAAACCATAGCTTTCACTAGATAGACCTTTGTCGGCACAGTAACGTCTTTGCTTTTTAATATGTTGTCTAGGTTGGTCATAGCTTTTCTTCCAAGAAGCAAGCCTCTTTTAATTACATGGCTGCATTCACCATCTGAAGTGATTTTGGAGCCCAAGAAAATAAAGTCTGTCACTGTTTCCATTGTTCCTCCATCTATTTGCAATGGAGTTCTGGGACCTGATGCTATAATCTTTGTTTTTTGAATGTTGAGCTTTAAGCCATTTTTTTCACTCTCCTCTTTCACTTTCATCAAGAGGCCCTTTAGCTCCTCTTCACTTTTGCCCATAAGGTGGTGTCATATGCATATCTGAGGTTACTGATATTTCTCCCAGCAATCTTGATTCCAGATTGTGTTGCATCCAGCCCAGCATTTCACATAGTACTCTGCATATTAGTTAAGTAAGCTGGATGACAATATACAGCCTTGACGCACTCCTTTCCCAATTTGGAACCCGTCTGTTGTTCCATGTCCATTTCTAACTGTTGCTTCTTGGCCTGCATACAGATTTCTCAGGAGGCAGGTAAGGTGGTCTGGTTTTCCTGTCTCTTTAAAAATTTTCCAGTATTTGACACAGTCAAATACTTTGGCATAGTCAGTAAAGCAGATGTTTCTCTGGAACTCTCTTGTTTTCTCTGTGATCCAACAGATGTTGGCAATTTGATCTCCAGTTCCTTTGCCTTTTCTAAATCCAGCTTGAACATCTGAAAGTTCATGGTTCACATAGTGTTGAAGCCTAGCTTGGAGAATTTTGAGCATTACTTTGCTGACATGTGAGATGAGTGCAATAGTGCAGCAGACTGAACATTCTTTGGCATTGCCCTTCTTTGAGATGGGAATGAAAACTGACCTTTTCCATTCCTGTGGCCACTGCTGACTTTTCCAGATTTGCTGGCGTATTGAGTGCAGCCCTTTAACAATAGGATTTGAAATAGCTCAACTGGAATTCCACCACCTCCACTTGCTTTGTGAGAGAGTTAAACATCATTAAACAATTCACTCAGCAAATATTTACTGGATGTATTATATGTTCATGGCACTGTTCCAGGTTCATTGGGAAACTGATAATAAATAAGTAACTACATAGAATGTCAGATTATGTAAGTATTATCAAGCAAGTTAAAGCAGTGGATTGATTGATAGTGTTGGAGAAGGGTGAAATTTGCTCCTTTATATAAATAAATGGGTGAAGAACTTGTGACAGATCTGATCAGAGACAATTCTTAATGTGGAGGCAAGTCAGAACAATGTCCTAGGGAGAGGATTCCAGACAGAGAAAACAGCAAGAGTGAGGTTTCCAAGTTTGGAGCACGTGTGGAGTTTCCCAGGAATAGCAAGGACTCCAATGTGACTGAGAATGAGAATGAGAGAAAGAAGCAGAGGTGGCTGTAACATCAGGCTCTGTCAGCCATTGCAGAGTCTGCATTTTATTACAAGCATTACATTCATGATCTGACTTGTTGTTGTTTAGTCCCTCAGTCATATCCAACTTTTTACGACCCCATGGACTGTAGCCCACCAGACTCCTTGGTCTATGGAATTCTCCAGGCAAGAGTACTGGAGTGGGTTGCCATTTCCCTCTCCAGGGGATCTTCACAATACAAGGATCAAACTTGGGTCTCTGCATCTCCTGTATTGGCAGGTGGATTCTTCACCACTAGCTCCACCTGGGAAGCCCAATTTGGCCCTTGACTACCTCTTAAACCTTGTCGTCACTTCTTGTCTTGTACTCTTTACATCTGTGTTGTCCAGTACAGTAGCATCTATCACATAGCTACTGAGAACTTGGAACGTGGCCAGTTCAAATGGACAGTATGAAAAAAAAAAGTAATGTATCTCATAATTTTTATCTTGTTTAATAGACTGAAATGAAAGTATCTTGGATAAATAAAACATTTTCAGTTAAATAAAATAAAACCATCTGTCTCTTTTCTTTTAATTAACATTTTTATTTTGAAATAAGTCTGCAGCTGTAAGAAGCAATACAGAGGAATCATGTGTTATTCACTTTTCCCCTATAGTGTTAAAGTTTAAGGTGTGCAACATTTTCATTTCATACATTTATATATTGCAGTATGCTTTCCACCATAACATTAGTTAACACCAGTCAATGTGTCCCATAATTACCATTTCAATGTTCTATGGTGAGAACATTGAAGATCTAGCTTCCTAGCAGCTTTGAAGTATATAATACAGAGGTAGTTGCTATAATCATTCTATTTTACACTTGGGGACACAGTCTAAGAGAGATTAAATTAGTGGTTCAAACTTAGAGTGTTAATAATTATGAAAGCTAGGATATGATTCTGTGTAATGTGAAGGTTCAAACCTTCACCAGTGATGCATGCTGCCTCTTATTTCAATAATTTAAGTTGGTCATTTGAGTAAATCATGGAAAAGGTGATGCTCCCTTTGTTTTCTTTTTCAACATATTTCATTCACATAGAGTCTGGAAAAATAAAAGCAGGTTCTCTTTCTTTTATGCCTTTACATTTATTGTGTTCCCATTGCCTCTATAAATAATATTTAAAAATAACAATGAGCCCTTGCCCAAAGTTACTAAAACTTTTGGCTTCTTCCATTTTATATAGCAGCCCAAAGGCTTTGACATCATAAATATCTATATGTGGACAATATTGACTTTTCATCATCAGGTAACTCCAGAGTTATTTATATGAAAATGTAATACAGTATGTTTTTTACCATCACTCCTCCTGCCACATTTTAATAGATCATATTTACCATCTGAAATGACAATATTTTTTTGTTATTTTTTTCTCCTTAAAATACTAAATCCTTATTTAAAGATGACTATTTAGTTGGCCATTGCTTTATATAACACACATGAGTCTATATTTGGAATTCGTTAATCTTCTCTCACCTATACATCTGCTCCACATAGCTATTTTTATATGAAAATTGTTGCTCTCTAGGATTACTTTGCCTCTATGTTGCTATTGTATTATTGCTATTTTCTTTCACTGGAATGCTCCTATTATGTAATTGTGTAACTGAGAAGAGTTCTTTCAACCTGGGAACATCTGCTTCAAATAGTATAGAAATTATTTATTTATTGTCATTTTCCTAAAATATTAACTTTGATTAATAATCATATACAGGCTTTGTTCTTCTTATCTGGGTGTCAACAGTAATTGGAATCCATATCCATATCCTACCTTGCACTCATGCTGCAAAAGGCCAATAAATTCCCGCTGAGTGTGTTACTTGTTAAATTTAGTGCATTACACTCAGGGTAATGAATAAAAGCAGTGGGCCATTACCGTCTGGCTGGCTGAGGAAGGCTGGAACAACCAGACTCCCCGGAGGCTTTGAGCTGCTTAAAACAGTGACAGGCAGAACCAATGGAGTCCCCGAGCCTCACAGTTCAGTTTGTCTCCCTTAATTCCCCCTTCTGTGAAGGTTCAGAAGGCTGTGGGAAGGTGAGGTTATCGTAGCCATTAATTCACACTTTCCTAAGATGCTACATGCTTTGGTTTCATTAACAAGCAAATAGAATTTAAATAAATAGTTACATATTTACCTTCAGCAGAGATGAGAATACCACTGAACATAAATTAGTGGCTATGTCTTCACGTAGTTCACTTTGTATATGCATGTATGTCTACTGTGAATTCATTTTTCTATGTTAACAATGCACACAGATATTTTAATATGAGTGAATAATCAATGAAGGAAGCCCCATAGATATATATGTACTTATTTCCATCTCATATTTATTGAACATACATAAGCAGTTACTGAAAAAATGACTGCCTCATTCTTAGGCCTACATGGAGCTTTTCTTAATAGGAAAATATTTTCTTCATATGAAAAGATTCCATCTTAAGCTCTAATATTATAAAAATTAAATCTATATTTTAAAGGCACAGCTGCAAGGATAATACAGCAATGTAGTCTATGTTCTCAGTAAACTTAAAAAAAAAAAATGACTGAAAGCTAGTCTTTCTTCTTCCACCAAATACTTGTTATACACTGTGTTTTGTGCCAAAGTCCCCTGACTCTCTAAGTCTTCTGAGTTATTCTGAAGGTTAATATCCATCCAGAAACAACTAAATTCTCAAAGAAAGGAGGAAAAATAATTTATATGAAATGACTACTTATATTACTCTTGAATGTATTGGAAATTTTAGTGTAGAGTGTCCTTTGCAATCCATGATATAGCATCTGGTTGCAAATAACATGGTGTATCTCATTAGAGAGATATTAGTTCTAATTATTCAATATGTAAGTGAGGTCATTATAGTAACATTATCTCAATGAGGTAAGTAAGCAAATGTGAAATCTAACACTCTGCTGCTTAAAAGAAGTTTTAAAAGCAAATGTAAGGAATTAATGATCACTTAAGTGTACATTAAAATATGTTGAAAACCAGTCATGAATCTTAAACATGTAATGGAAAAATAATAGAATGATAGGTACTCTGATTAAGTCTGCTGGAGATTAAAAAAAAAAAAAAACTTCCTGGGCAAATATTATCTTTGAATACAAATTATTTGCTAAAGAAGACAAAACAAAAGATGGTAGAAGAGATATGGGTGAGTGCATGCTCAGTTGTGTCTGACTCTTTGTGACCCCATGGATTATAGCCCACCAGGCTCTTCTGTCCATGGAATTCTCTAAGCAGGGATACTGGAGTGGGTTGCCATTTCCTCCTCCAGCAGATCTTCCTGACCCAGGGATTGAATTGGAAACGCCTGAGTCTCCTGCATTGGTAGGCGGATTCTTTACCACTGAGTCACCTGGGAAGCCCCCAAAGAGACAAAGCTTCTGTTATGTTGTGTTTATTCTATGTGTGTATTCTAAACAGAACCACAGAGAAGACTTGTTAAAACAGATTGTTGGCCCGGTACTCAGAGTTTCTGATTTAGTAGAGTTGGGTGGAGTCTGAGAATCTGCATTTCTAAACTTCCCAAGAGATGCTGCTGCTGCTGGGCCAGGTCCTATTTGAGAACTACTGGACCATGTGAAAATCATTATAGCACACATTTAAGTCACATTATCTTCTTGATTATTTTTCAGTAAGATGGGAATCCAAGGATCATATATTCTGCTCAACAGTTTTCAATCAAGCTATATACCTTGGGAAATCAAGATGCTATTGGATCTATCTAATCCAATATTACAAAGAAAGCTTCCTTAAAATATAATTAAAGCTTCTATCTGACAAGTGCACTGGGCATATTTTAACATGTTTCTAAACAATGACACAAATAATAAAATGAATAGATATTACCTAGCACTGCTGAGCTTAGTCGCTCAGTCATGTCCGACTCTTTGCCACCCCATGGACTATATAGCCTGCTAGACTCCTCTGTGCATGGGGATTCTCCAGGCAAGAATACTGAAATGGATTGCGATGCCCTCCTCCAGGGGATCTTCCCAACCCAGGGCTTGAACCTAGGTCTCCCGCATTGTAGGCAGATTCTTTACCATCTGAGCCATCAGGGAAGTCAATTACCTAGCAGTCAGTAGTCCAAAAAAACAAAAAGAAAAAGGTTATAGCTTCATGAGACCTCCTAGGTGGCTCAGCAGTAAACAATCTGCCTGCTTAATGCAGTAGAGTTGGGTTCAAGCCCTAGGTCATGAAGACCTCCTGGAGAAGGAAATGGCAACCCACTCCAGTGTAATTTGTAATTGTCTCTGAAATCCCATGGACAGGGGAACCTGGCAGGCTACAGTCCATGGGGTCACCAGAGTCAGACATGACTTAACAACAAAACAAATAGCTCTGTGAAGCAAATTTAATTCACACTTATCTGTAGACATTATCATTTTCCTAAGATATCTGAGTATGTTACCTATTAAAAGGAATGATTCTAATATAAGCTTGGTGACCATAGTTAATAAGTCATTTAACTTGATTTTCTAAGATTGTAGATTTTAAGTGTTCTCATTACACACACATGAAACTGGTAAATATATGAGGTGATGAATGTCATTAATGATTAACCTGATAGTGATTATAATGTCTCAAAATATATGTGTATCAAATCATCACATTGTATACTTTAAATATATGCAGTTTTATTTGTCAGTTTTATCCCAATAAAGCTGGAAAAAAATAATAAACTGATTGTTGCTATCAAACGTATTTGAAATGTAAAAAGTAGCAGTCAAATAAAGATTGCCATGATATATAAAGCAGCTTTACTTTGTAAAGTAATGCTAACTATAGCTTGAATAGTTTTGCTAACATGTTACCTAACAATGTGTTTTGGAAGATGTACATAATAAAATATCACCAAAAGTTTGCCTGTGTTTTTTTTGTTTGTTTGTTTGCTTATTCTTTATTTGTTTCTTATCTCAAGTCAAGCATCATATATATTATGGTAGCAGTTAATATTCAAAGAACATTTCCAGAGAGACTATTTCCTTGACTCTACTCAAGTAGCCTTCAAAATGAAGGACCCTATTCTGAACTCAAACATCTAAGCCTAATTTTATTTTATTAGGAAATATCTATATGTAACCTGATATTTTAAAAAAGGAAAAGAGTGTAGGACCTCAATATCAGGGCAATAACTTAAATTTTTCGTGTATGTGGAAGCTAGCCCAAACCAAATTGATTAAACAAAACTCAGTTGTTGAAAAGTGGATTTTAGTCTGTTTTTCCATGTTGGTTTTAACTGAGCTCTCTGATCAACTCTGAGAAACCCTTTTGTTGTTTTCCTTTTATCCCCAAATGCAGCTGGACACTCCATTAATCTGCATGTTAAAAGTGATGAAATAAGAGGGAGAGGACATTTGTATACCTACAGCTGATTCATGTTGATGCATGGTAGAAACCAACACAATATTGTAAAGGAATTATCCTTCAATTAAAAAAAATAAATTAAAAAAAAATTTAAAACTAATGAAATAGTTATGGTAATGATATAGTCCTTTTTGATCATTTTGATGTGACTATCTTATTCCAGAACAAAATTCTGTTTCCCAGGGTCACTTTTAAGTATCCATAATAGCTTGTGTTGTGTTAGGTTCATACGCAAACCTAGACTGAGGGTTCAGATTCCACTAACTCTGCTATGCTTTTATTCTTGGCTGCATTCTATAGTCATATGAGGAGATTTAGAAAATACGAATGCCTAGGTCTCAACAAGAATGATTTGGATTTAATTTATCTGGTAGGAGTAGCTAGGTCATTAAACTCTGTTAAGAATTTTCCATGTTGCTACAATGTGTAGCCAAGTTTGAGACCAGTGTTTTCAGTTGAGTCCATTAAAAGGGCTAATAACAATGAAGTTTGTCTAAGCACCTCACATTCCAAGAGTCTGATCACATGGAAACAGTGCAGTGTTCGTTCCCATTCATATGGCTTTGTGTGTTGCCTGTGCTTTTGACTATGGCAGAGCGGGGATTGTTGTTGTTATTATCATTTTAATCTCTAAGGTGTGTCTGACTCTCTTGAGGCCTCATGTACTATAGCCCATCAGGCTTCTCTGTCCATGGGATTTCCCAAGCAAGAATAAAGTGAGCTGCCGTTTTCTTCTCCATGGGATTTTCCTGACCTTGGGATTGAATCTGCTTTTCCTGCATTGGCAGGCAGAATCTTTACCAGTGAGTCACCAGAGAAGCCCAGAGAGGGAGCTATCAGGGTGAAATTCACTCTACCGATTTGTCATAATCTTGGTGGTAACATGTTTCTGGTAACGTGGGCTAACAGAAGCAAAGTTTATTATGGGGTTGTAAGTTGTACATGTCAGGTTCTTGTCTTCTTTCTCCTATTCTCCTGTGTTAGTTCCTTAACCAGAATTTATGAGAGGAAGTGAGGCACCAGTCATGGTGCAGGGGTAAGAATACAGCAGTGAAGGAACATAAAGGTAAGACTATACAACTGCTGGTAATATGTGTTTCAGGAAACAGTGACATAATTAACAGAATAAAATACTTAAAATGTTTTAACTTAAATAACAACAGTAGTCGGTATTATAATGTAGAAAGAATATAGTCACAAAAATGAGAAAGAGAATGTGGATGTGTAAGTGAAAGGAAAAGTGGGAAGATTATAAAAAGAAAAATCTACCAAGATTTTTATCTTAACTGGAAGGAACCAACTATTTTACTTCATTTTTGGCATTGGTAATGACACAAGTGTAAGATGTAAAGAATGTATGTAGACAGTTTAAG
>SJYC01065332.1:0-19037 GCA_006408675.1 Madoqua kirkii | reverse complement strand
GGACATATAAAATAAATGTAAAATATAAACATAATATATAACTATCAAGTCACTACAGAAAAATTGCATCATTTAAATAACTAAATTCAAGGAAATAAAGGAAAATTAATAACTGATACCTATAAATATTTCTACTCTAGAAACAAACTGCACATTTTCTTCAAGCATCTGTGCTTTATTTACCAAAATAAATCAGTATCATTCAAGACCAAATAAATGATAAATAACAGAAACTGCAGAAATCACATATGGTCACAGTTATACAGTACTAAAAACTACCACCCAAAATACTAAAAACAAACAATGAAGCAAAAATATTAAACAAACCATTTGCCTAATGGAACAGACAGGACAAATTGGAAAATAAATTTATAATTGTAGAATACAGAGGACTACTATATTATAGCATAACATTTCAACAATGGTATATTACCAAAGATGTTTTAAGAGGCAGATTCATTGGCTTTAGCCTTTTCTACATTAAAAATAAATATAAGTGCATAAAATATTTATCAGAAAGTTTAAGTAGACTGCAACAAACACAAGAGACAATGGTTAGGGACAAAACCAACACAAACAATTGTATTAGAGAAAACTAAAATCAACAAGTCAGAACTAAATCCTTCTTTTAAGGAAAATTCTATTTAATTTTAAGCAAAGAGTAATCACTGCAGATGTTGACTGTAGCCATGAAATTAAAAGACTCTAACGCCTTGGAAGAAAAGTTATGACCAACCCAGAGAGCATATTGAAAAGCAGAGACATTACTTTGCCAAAAAGGTCCGTCTAGTCAAGGCTATGGTTTTTCCAGTGGTCATGTATGGATGTGAGAGTTGGACTGTGAAGAAAGCTGAGTACCAAAGAACTGATGCTTTTGAACTGTGATGTTGGAGAAGACTTTTGAGAGTCCCTTGGACTGCAAGGAGATCCAACCAGTCTGTTCTGAAAGAGATCAGCCCTGGTATTTCTTTGGAGGGAATGATGCTGAAGCTGAAACTCCAGTACTTTGGCCACCTCATGCAAAGAACTGACTCATTGGAAAAGACTCTGATGCTGGAAGGGAATGGGGCAGGAGGAGACGGAGATGACAGAGAATGAGATAGCTGGATGGTATCACTGACTCGATGGATGTGAGTCTGAGTGAACTCTGGGAGTTGGTGATGGACAGGGAGGCATGGCGTGCTGCGATTCACGGGGTCGCAAAGAGTAGGACATGACTGAGCAATTGAACTGAACTGAACTGAAAAAGAAAAAAAGATGTCCTTTTCATTATAGGGGACTGGAATGCAAAAGTAGGAAGTCAAGAAACACCTGGCATAACAGGCAAATTTGGCTTTGTAATATGGAATGAAGCAGGGCAAAGGCTAATAGAATTTTGCCAAGAGAAAGCACTGGTCATAGCAAACACCCTCTTCCAACAAAACAAGAAAAGACTCTACACATGGACATCACCACATGGTCAACACTAAAATCAGATTGATTATGTTATTTGTAGCCAAGGATGGAGAAGCTTTATACAGTCAGCAAAAACAAGACCAGGAACTGACTGTGGCTCAGATCATGAACTCCTTATTTCCAAATTCAGACTTAAATTGAAAAAAGTAGGGAAAAACACTAGATCATTCAGGTATGACCTAAATCACATCCCTTATGATTATACAGTGGAAGTCAGAAATAGATTTTAAGGGACTAGATCTGATAGACAGAGTGCCTGATGAACTATGGACGGAGGTTTATGACATTGTACAAGAGACAGGGATCAAGACCATCCTCATGGAAACCAAATGCAAAGAAGCAAGATGGCTGTCTGGAGAGGCCTTACAAATAGCTGTGAAAAGAAGAGAAGCAAAAAGCAAAGGTGAAAGGAAAGATATAAGCATCTGAATGCAGAGTTCCAAAAAATAGCAAGGAGAGATAAGAAAGGTTCCTCAGTGATCAATGCAAAGAAATAGAGGGAAACAATAGAATGGGAAAGACTAGAGATCTCTTCAAGAAAATTAGAGATACCAAGGGAACATTTCATGCAAATATGAGCTTGATAAAGGACAGAAATGGTAGGGACTTAACAGAAGCAGAAGATATTAAGAAGAGGTGGCAAGAACATACAGAAGAACTGTACAAGAGAGATCTTCACAACCCAGATGATCACGATGGTGTAATCACTCAACCTAGAGCCAGACATCCTGGAATGTGAAATCAAGTGGACCTTAGAAAGCATCACTATGAACAAAGCTACTGGAGGTGATGGAATTCCAGTTGCTGCTGCTGATGCTAAGTCACTTCATTCGTGTCCGACTCTGTGCAACCCCATGGACGGCAGCCCACCAGACTCCCCAGTCCTTGGGATTCTCCAGGCAAGAACACTGGAGTGGGTTGCCAGTTCCTTCACCAATGCATGAAAGTGAGAAGTGAAAGTGAAGTCGTTCAGTTGTGCCTGACTATTCGTGACCCCATGGACTGCAGCCTACGAGGATACTCCATCCACTGGATTTTTCCAGGCAAGAGTACTGGAGTGGATTGCCATTGCCTTCTCTGGGAATTCAGTTGAGCTGTTTCAAATCCTGAAAGATGATGCTGTGAAAATGCTGTACTCAATATGCCAGCAAATTTGGAAAAAGCAGTGGCCACAGGACTGGAAAAGTTCAGTTTTCATTCCAGTCCCAAAGAAAATGCCAATGAATGCTCAAACTACTGCACAATTGCACTCATCTCATATGCTAGTAAAGTAATGCTCAAAATCCTTCAAGCCAGGCTTCAGCGGTATGTGAACCGTGAAATTCCAGATGTTCAAGCTGGGTTTAGAAAAGGCAGAGGAACCAGAGATCAAATTGCCAACATCCGCTGGATCATCAAAAAAGCAAAAAAGTTCCAGAAAAACATCTATTTCTGCTTTATTGACTATGCCAAAGCCTTCAGTGTGGAACAGAATAAACTCTGGAAAATTCTGAAAGACATGGGAATACCAGACCATCTGACCTGCCTCTTGAGAAACCTATATGCAGGTCAGGAAGCAACAGTTAGAATTGGACATGGAACAACAGACTGGTTCCAAATCGGAAAAGGAGTACATCAAGGCTGTATATCGTCACCCTGCTTATTTAACTTATATGCGGAGTACATCATGAGCAGTGCTGAGATGGAAGAAGCACAAGCTGGAATCAAGATTGCCAGGAGAAATATCAATAACCTCAGATATGCAGATGACACCACACTTATGGCATAAAGTGAAGAGGAACTAAAAAGCCTTTTGATTAAAGGGAAAGAGGAGAGTGAAAAGGTTAGCTTAAAGTTCAACATTCAGAAAACAAAGATCATGGCATCTGGTCCCATCACTTCATGGGAAATAGATGGGGAAACAGTGTCAGACTTTACTTTTTGGGGCTCCAAAATCACTGCAGATGGTGATTGAACCCACAAAATTAAAATGATACTACTCCTTGGGAGAAAGTTATGACCAACCTATATAGCATATTGAAAAGCAGAGACATTACTTTGTCAACAAAGGTCCATCTAGTCATGTATGGATGTGAGAGTTGGACTGTGAAGAAAGCTGAGCACCGAAGAATTGATGCTTTTGAACTGTGGTGTTGGAGAAGACTCTTGAGAGTCCCTTAGACTGAAAGGAGATCCAACCAGTCCATTCTAAAGGGGATCAGTCCTGGGTGTTTATTGGAAGGACTGAGGCTAAAGCTGAAACTCCAGTACTTTGGCCACGTCATGGAGTTGACTCATTGGGAAAGACTCTGATGCTGGGAGAGATTGAGGGCAGGAGGAGAAGGGGACAACAGAGGATGAGATGACTGGAAGGCATCACAGACTTGATGGATATGAGTTTGAGTGAACTCCGGGTGTTGGTGATGGACAGGGAGGCCTGGCGTGCTGCAGTTCATGTGGTCACAAAGAGTTGGACATGACTGAGTGACTGAACTGAACTGAACTGAAAAAGAAAAAATAATAAGTTAGAAAGAATTTAATAAGTAAGAAATGAAAAAACAATGTGGAGGGTAACCTTGTTCAAGATAGTAATTGCAGTTTTCTTGAAATATTAGCAAATACAATTTGCAAAGAATGTTAAAATAATCCTCAATAATCCATCAATACTTTCATCTATCTTAGTCGTATATAGATGACTCAAATGACCAATTTATAATATTTGACCTTATCTTACAATAGCAGTTTTTTGTTTTGTTTTGTTTTTACAATAATAGTATGTCTCTCCATATAGTTAACTTTTCTCTTAGGGCCCATAAATATGTTCTAAATATATTTCTTACAATTATATAATTTTTTGGTAATTTGAATCACAATTTTATTCCATTATACCTTTTACTCGGTTATCCATGGATCAAAAAGTTCACAAAATTCCATACACAGTATAATTTAGATTTAAAGAGAAAAGATAGTACCTGTAATCTAGTCTTTCTCTCAAATTCACATCCAGAATTTGTCAGTAAACCAAGTGTTCAATCTCTAACTGTACTTTAATATGCTCTGTTAGAAAATGCTCAGTCTTTTTGTAATGTATTTCCACCTCCCCATGATCTCCTCCTAAATGCTCTTTTTGGGAATTGCAGTCCCGTTAGAGACCTAATTCTGCCACTTAGAATACAAATTTGAGTTTTGACTCAGATAAAGGGACATATTTGAGGCTTCCCTGATGGCTCAGGGGTAAAAATTCCACCTGCCAATGCAGGAGACATGGGTTTGATCCCTGGTCTGGGAAGATCACACATACTGCAGAGCAACTAAGCCCATGCACCTCAACTACTGAGCCACAGGGCTTTACAACCTGGGAGCTGCAACCATTGAGCCTATCTGCTGAACTACTGAAGCCCAGCTACAGCTATTAGAACCCTTACTCCACAGCAAGTGAAGCTTCCTCAGTGAGAAGCATGAGAACCACAATTAGAGAATGTCACACACAGCACATAAGATACAGCATAACCAAAATAAATAAATGATTTTTTTTTAAGTGAAAGTCACACAGTCGTGTCTTCCTATTTGTGACCCCATAGACTATAGAGTTCATGGAATTCTCCAGGCAGAATATTGGAGTGGATAGCCTTTCCCTTCTCCATGGAATCTTCCCAACCCAGGGATTGAACCCAGGTTTCCTGTATTGTAGGCAGAATCTTTTCCACCTGAGTCACAGGGGTTCCCTCATAGCTCAATTGGTAAAGAATCTACGTGTAATGCAGGAGACCTGGTTGGGAAGATTCCCTGGGGAAGGGAAAGGCTACCCACTCCAGTATTCTTGCCTGGAGAATTCATGGACTGTATAGTCCATGAGCTTGCAGTCAGACATGACTGAGCAACATTCACTTTTTTAAGGGACATATTAAAAAGAACGTTTTTTATCAGTATCATTAAATTTTGTGTAGGCTTTTGAAAGCTATTTACATACATTTTATTACATTTTGTACAATTTTTATAAATTGCTCCCTTTTATTTTTTTTAATATTTGGTAGCTAGGATACATTTTTGAGAAATATATCTTTACATACTAGATACCTACACTTTATTCTCTGCTGCATTTGTTTATCACATCATGATTCCCTCAATTTTTAGTATTTCTGGTCTTGGGAAAGCCTGTTTCCCACAAACACAGTCCCTGGCCTCCACTCTCAGTTGTGGTTCATATTCTTTATCAGTGTGGTGGGGGCAGAGCTGAATTATAGGATCTTTGTAGACTGAACATTAGGATACAAGCTTGTACCCTGAGACCAAAAATGTGGTATCTCAAGCCTCATTCATAAAGGTGGATCCAGTCCAACTTTCCTGATTTCATGCTCATTTAAAACTCACTTTTCTTATCATAACAGCTCTTGTTCTATAACAGGCAATGAAGGCCATTACCAAGCATTAGGAGAGATGGCTTCCGCTGTTTGTCTTCTAGGATCGCATCCTGTAAATTTTGCTCTTCATAGAGTAGGATACCTAGCACCTGCTAACTTAGTCTTGAGGAAAAGAGAAAGTGAAATTATCAGTCACTCAGTCTGGTCCAACTCTTTGCAACTCCATGGACTATAGCCCTCCAGGCTCCTTTGTCCATGAGATTCTCCAGGAAGAATACTGGAGTGGGTAACCATTCCCTTCTCCTGGAGATCTTCCCAACCCAGGGATCAAAGTCTGAGCCCACAGGGAAGCTTGAGGAGAATCAGTCTGTCTTTTCAGTTTCCCAATTTCTTAGCACCAAGTTGCCTTTTTTGTTTCTTTTTCCAATCACAAATGCCCAACCTAGGTCATCTAAGAGAAACTGATATGTTAAAGAGGAAATGAGCATCAGAGAGAAAACTAAATATATCTAATTATAAAAAGAATTTAGAAAATAGTCTAAAATAAATGGACATAGTAAAGTTGCAGGATATAAACTCAACACACAGAAATCCCTTGCATTTCTACACACTAACAATGAGAAAATAGAGAAATTAAGGAAACAATTCCATTCACCACTGCAATGAAAAGAATAAAATACTTAGGGATATATCTACCTAAAGAAACTTAAGACCAATATATAGAAATTTATAAAACACTGGTGAAAGAAATCAAAGAGGACACTAAAAGATGGAGAAATATACCATGTTCATGGATTGGAAGAATCAACATAGTGAAAATGAGTATACTACCCAAAGAAACATATAGATTCAATGCAATCCCTATCAAGCTACCAAGGGTATTTTTCACACAGCTAGAACAAATAATTTCACAATTTATGTGGAAATACAAAAAAAAAAAAAAAAAAAAAACAAACCTGAAATAGTCAAAGCAATCTTGAGAAAGAAGAATGGAACTGGAGGAATCAACCTGCCTGACTTCAGGCTCTACTACAAAGCCACAGTCAACAAGACAGTATGGTACTGGGACAGAGACAGAAATAAAGATCAATGGAACAAAATAGAGAGCCCAGAGATAAATCCATACACCTATGGACACCTTATCTTCGACAAAGGGGGGCAAGAATATACAATGGAGAAGACAATCTCTTTATCAAGTGGTGCTGGGAAAACTGGTCAACCACTTGTAAAAGAATGAAACTAGAACACTTCCTAACACCATACACACAAATAAACCCAAAATGGATTAAAGATCTAAATGTAAGACCAGAAACTATAAAACTCCTAGAGGAAAATGTAGGCAAAACACTCTCCAACATAAGTCACAGCAGGATCCTCTATGATCCACCTCCCAGAATACTGGAAATAAAAGCAAAAATAAACAAATGGGATCTAATTAAAATTAAAAGCTTCTGCACAACAAAGGAAACTATAAGCAAGGTGAAAAGATGGCCTTCAGAATGGGAAAAAATAATAGCAAATGAAGCAACTGACAAATAACTAATCTCAAAAATATACAAGCAGTTCCTGCAGCTCAATTTCAGAAAGAATAAACGACCCAATCAAAAAAGTGGGCCAAAGAACTAAATAGACATTTCTCCAAAGAAGACATAGAGATGGCTAACAAACACATGAAAAGATGCTCAACATCACTCATTATCAGAGAAATGCAAATAAAAACCACAATGAAGTACCATTTCACACCAGCCAGAATGGCTGCAATCCAAAAGTCTATAAGCAATAAATGCTGGAGAGGGTGTGGAGAAAAGGGAATCCTCTTACACTGATGGTGGGAATGCAAACTAATACAGCCACTAAGGAGAACAGTGTGGAGATTCCTATAAAAACTGGAAATAGAACTGCCCTATTATCCAGCAACCCCACTGCTAGGCATACACACCGAGGAAACCAGAATTTAAAGAGACACGGGTACCCCAATGTTCACCACAGCACTGTTTATAATAGCCAGGGTGTGGAAGCAACCTAGATGTCCACCAGCAGATGAATGGATAAGAAAGCTGTGTTATATATACACAATGGAGTATTACTGAGCCATTAAAAAGGATACATCTGAATCAGTTCTAATGAGATGGATGAAACTGGAGCTGATTATACAGAGTGAAGTAAGCCAGAAAGAAAAACACCAATACAGTAAACTAATGCATATATATGGAATTTAGAAAGATGGTAACGATAACCCTGTATGCGAGACAGCAAAAGAGACACAGATGTATAGAACAGTCTTTTGGACTCTGTGGGAGAAGGAGAGGGTGGGTGATTTGGGAGAATGGCATTGAAACATGTATAATATCATATAAGAAACGAATTGCCAGTCCAGGTTCGATGCAGGATACAAGATGCTTGTGGCTGGTACACTCGGATGACCCAGAGGGATGGTAAGGGGAGGGAGGTGGGAGGGGGATTCAGGATGGAGAACATGTGTACACCTGTAGTGGATTCATGTTGGTATGGCAAAACCAATACAATATTGTAAAGTAAAAAAAATAATAATTATTATAGTTAATAATAATAAATGATAAATAGTTTAAAATTTTTTTTTAATAAATGGGAATGTAGGCTGTTTCATAGGAAGTAAGATACACCAATGAGGTAGGACTGAAATACCAGTTCAAAGTAGACTTTCACCCTTGAGCCAAGTTGTAATTTCTTCTTTAATTGGGAACTTACTATATATCAAGCACTGTGCCTAAGAAATTTCCATATGTAAATCACATTTCATCTTTCCAATGCCCCTATCCGGTGGGATCTATTATTGTCCTTCAACTCTTAGATAAGGGAGCTAAAATTTGGCATGATTAAGAAATTGGTCCGCCATAAACAGCAGAATCTTGATTCAGACTCTAATTTTACCCCCAATTTTAAATTCTTGAGCACAATACTATAAAGATTTTATGAGCTATTTCCATTGACTGCAAAGGCCTGCATGCTTGCTAAGTCGCTTCAGTCATGTCTGAATCTGTGAGATCCTATGGACAGATCCTATGGACTATAGCCCACCAGGCTCCTCTGCCCATGGGATTTCCCAGGCAAGAATTCTGGAGTGGTTTGCCATGCCTTCATCCAGGGGATCTTCCCAACCCAGGAATTGAACTTGCATCTTCTGTATCTCCTGCAGTGGCAGGCAGGGTCTTTACCACTAGTACCTCCTGGGCAGCTGATTGCCAAGGATTAAAATCCAATTCATAGTTTAAGAAAAAAAAGGAGAAATCATGGAAAGAAGCCTGAGGGGTTTCGTAGAGACAAAGACAGGAATGTATCTGGCCCCAGAAACATCAGAGACCAGGCCGTGAATGCTGTCCAAACTGTTTCTACCTACTTCTACTCTCACTGCCTCATCCCTTTGTTACTGACCAAGTTTCTTGGCCTCCTTAATCAACGGGAATTAATTAGAGTCCAGACAAGAAATTTAGGCAATTTACTGCAGCCCTGCTGCAATAGTGGGAAGTGGGAACAAATAGCAGATTCCCTTGCCAGCTCCTTCCCTGAAGGGAGCTGAGCTTGTTCCTTATAAGGGATGAAGGTAGAGGTGTCCAGGGGTTGGCTAAAAGTATGGTGTAGGTGGTGTTGTGTGCAGGGGGCATGCACAGTACCCTGCATTTGCTCCAGACTCTTCAAAAATGGCAGTTGGAAATTTTGGTCTCTTTATATTTTTGTCCAGAATTTGCCCCAACTGCTCATGCACACAGTTATTTTTGGTCCCATATCATTTATTTGCATTTTGTTCTGGGGGAGAAGTGTGTCCAGGTGCAAACACTGCAGCACTTCAGCAAAGGGTCGCAGTCTGTCTCACCTTGCTAGCACCTCCTACTTATTCCCTCCCTACTCTCCTTGCACCATCTGCCCCACCCTCACTGACTCCCTTAGTTTGGTTCACATGGTGGAAAATCGTTACTGTGAGCTTTGTATCTCCTAGTTCAAGCACTTAATGCCTCACACATGAACTTTATTCACTTTTGACCATAAAGCCCGCAAATCATGGGAATGGACTTTGGCCACCTATAGGTCATTGTCCATTCTATAACAATCAGGAATTCATTCATTTAAGTCAAAATTATTTGGGGGATGCTCTACACCTCTGACCCTGTTCTGAGTGCTGGAAATACAGTGCTGAACTAGACAGGCAAGATCTGACATTCTAGAGGGGAGAGACAGGCAATATGGCAAGTGATGGGATGGAGGTCAACATTAGAGAATTTTTCTCTGAGATGGCTTTTGAGTAGAGGCTCAAATGACAAAAAGAAGCCAGACATGGAACAATCAATGAAGGTCATTCCGGAAGAAGAAGATGAAAGATATGAAAAGAAGAAGGCTAGAAATTAGTAAGTGAATGGGAGGAAGATAGGGCATGAGTCAGGAGTCAGAGAGAAAGAGCGAGAGAAGGACTAAAAATCTATGTAGGAGACATTGAAAGTTATTCAAAGTGGAAAAAGTTATAGCCAGAAGGAGGATGCTCTGATTTACCCAAGTTGGATCTGATCCCCTGGGTTATATTTTAATTTGGCTGCTGTTGCTACAGCCAGAGGGCTGTAAATGGAGGAAGGATGTTTCCTCATGGGAGCAGTGATTGTGTGCAGATAGTAATGAACAGTTCTGTCCTCTTCACAATTCTGTTCAAGAGCCTCTTATAAATTCCTTTAACAGTTAATTCCCATATATTGGCAAGCACCAGTAGCCACAGCTCTTCCAAAGCTAGCTTTATCTTTAAAAGTTATATTTTCTACTGGTTTTAAATATTTTAGATTTTCTGATTCCTCCATGGAATTTGAATTCTTTTTAATGGAGCCAGTTCAATTGAAATAATAAGCAATATTGGAAAATTATCTTTTTTTATGCTGATTTATTGATTGGTTCCCCATGCCTACTTTCTATTTAAATACTGTCTATTACCTCTAGGCATTGGCTTCCAGTTTGATTTCATTGAGTTTTGTATCTTCAGTTTCTCATCTTCCAAGCTCTATTGCTTGTCATGCCTATTTTCAGTTTTCTTATTAAAAATGATTTGGATCCTGAGGGTGTTTGCTAGGTATCAGACAAAAGAGCCACACACAGCCAGAAAAGCAAATCAAACTAATGGGAAATGGAGTAAAATGGAAAGAGATGCCAGGAGAAAGGAGAAAATCTGCAAGCAGAGGGGGAAAAAGAGAGAGAGAGAAAAACTATAGACAGTCAAGATCATAGTCATATCCAAAAACAAAGGAATGGCCTGAAGAGTTATATATCGTTGTGGTAGAATTAATGAGATGGAACATTTCTCAAGGAAAAGAGCCAAGGCTAGATAAAGGAAAAAAAAAAAAAAAACAGCATAAAAGGAAGAAAAAACAAAATAGGAGAAAAGAAAAATGAGAACTCCAAGTGCAAGGTGAAAGAGTAGAAAAAAAGAATGGATAAATTAAGAAATGGTGCATCGCATTAAAGGCAATGTATTCCGTTTTCTTTATTCTTATCTTTAACTGGCTTTGCATTTCTCCAGTAACAAAGCCAAACTGAAAGGATAATTTTGTTTATGTACCCAATTTGCATAATTGTGCAATATAAATTACAATGCTAATTAAGGACAGCCCTTGGGCTTCTGGAATTGGGTCAAAGTGGCTCCCCGAGAGCAAAGAGGTTGGGTATTGGCTTTGTCCCCTCTCCCACCGCAGGGAAGCTGGGCAAGAGCAAAGAGCCTCTCTGACAGTGTGTGAAATCTTGTCAGAACTTGTTGAGGACCCAGAACTATACATCTCACTCCAAAACTTGGCTTTGAAATCATCTTTGTGTGATTCAGCAAGGAGGCACTTAAAAACTAAAACTTCTCCTCATCCTATGAGATCTGTGTTGGTTATCATTTTTATGAATTTTCTTTCCTCATTTCTAATCCAAATTTAAAAAAGAAATTGTTGTTGTTTTTTTTTCAAACTGTAATTAAACCTGGGATGCAATATTTTCATGCTGAATTGTTGCCACAGTTGTCCCAAATGAG
This sequence comes from Madoqua kirkii, assembly GCA_006408675.1. Taxonomy (NCBI): domain Eukaryota; kingdom Metazoa; phylum Chordata; class Mammalia; order Artiodactyla; family Bovidae; genus Madoqua; species Madoqua kirkii. The sequence continues at coordinate 7,220 of SJYC01065332.1, read as the reverse complement.
TGTATTACTTACCCTGCCTGGAAGTCTGGTGAGGGCAACAAGCTGCTTTCTGAATTTTAGTTAAATCCATGTCCTTAAAACTAAGGAAGCTATTGCACTATAACCACACCGAAAATTCAATCCCAGTTTGTTCCCTGAGTGCGAGCTAAGTCCCTTCAGTCATGTCCCACTCTTTGCAACCCTATGGACTGTATCCCGCCAGGCTCCCCCATCCATTGCATTCTCCAGGCAAGAATACTGAAGTGGTTTGCCATGCCTTCCTCCAGGAGATCTTCCCAACCCAGGGACTGAACCTGTGTCTCTTCAGTCTGCCTGCATTGGCAGGCAGGCTCCATACCACTAGCACCACCAGGGAAGCCCTTAATCCCTGCATTATTCTCATTCTTGTTTTCAGTCACTAAGTCACATCCAGCTCTTTGCTACCCTGTGCACTGCAGCACGGCAGGCTTCCCTGTCCTTCAGTATTTCACAGAGTTAGCTCAAACTCATGTCCATTGAGTCAGGGATGCCATCCAACCATCTCATTCTCTATCTCCTCCTTCTCCTTCTGCTCTCAATCTTTCCCAGCATCAGGGGCTTTTCCAGTTAATCAGTTCTCTGCATCAGGTGGCCCAAGGATTGGAGCTTCAACTTCAGCGTCAGTCCTTGCAATGAATATTCTGGGTTGACTTCATTTAGGATTGACTAGTTTGTTCTCCTTGCAGTTTCAGGGACTCTCAAAAGTTTTGTTTTGTTTTGTTTTGTTTTGTTTTTCCCAGCACCACAATTTGAAAGCATCAGTTCTTGGGCACTCAACCATCATTATGGTCCAAATGTCATATCAATACATGACTACTGGAAAAACCATAGCTTTGACTATATGGACCTTGGTTGGCAAAGTGATGTCTCTGCTTTTTAATATGCTGTCTAGATTGGTCATATATTTTCTTCCAAAGAGCAAGTGCCTTTTAATTTCATGGGTGCAGTGATTGCAAAAATCACTGTCCTCAGTGATTTTGAAGCCCAAAAGAGAGAATCTGTCACTCTTTCCATTTTCCCCCCATCTATTTGCCATGAAATGATGGCAGTGGATGCCATGACCTTAGTTTTTTGAATGTTGAATTTCCAGCCAGCTTTTTCACTCTCCTCTTTCACCCTCATCAAGAGACTCTATAGTTCCTCTTCTCTTTCTGCCGTTAGAGTGGTATTCTCTGCATATCTGAGGTTGTTGATATTTCTCCCAGAAACATTTGATTTCAGTTTGTGAATTGTCCAGCCCAGCATTTTGCATGAGGTACTCTGTATATAAGTTAAATTATCAGGGTGTCAATATACAGCCATGACATACTCCTTTCCCAATTTTGAACCAGTCCATTGTTCCATATCTGGTTCTAATTATTTCTTCTTAACCTGCATACAGGTCATATTATTTTTAATAAGGAACTGAAAGATATAGGTTCATATTATCTTTAGCTTAGGTTTTTCAAAAGAATGAATATCTCTGAGTTCCTATAGTGAAGGCTACCTTAGCTACAACAGATGAGCCTCTGTTTAGGCTTATTCTGAAGGAGACACTTTGCAAGCTTTTTTTTTTCTTCTTCTTCTTCACAATATTTGGTTTTTTAAATTAGTTTTTATTGGAATATAGTTGATGTACAATGTTGTATTAGTCTCTACAATGAGGTATCAGAATTGCTGTCATCAAAAAGTCTACAAGCAATCACTATCTTCATGGCAGCAGTGGAGACAGAGACATAGAGAGTGGACTTGTGGACACAGAGGGAGAAGGAAGGGGTAGAAAAGTTTTGAAGAAATTATAGTTGAAAATTTCCCCAACATGGAAAAGGAAATAATAAATCAAGTCCAAGAGGTACAAAGAGTCCCATACAAGATAAACCCATGGAGAAACATGCCAAGACACATACTAATCTAACTAACAAACACTAAACACAAAGAAAGAATGTTAATAACAGCAAGGGAGAAGCAACAAGTAACATACAAGGGAAATCCCATATGCTTAACAGTTGATCTTTCAGCAGAAACTCTGCAGGCCAGAAGGGAATGGCAGGATATACTTAAAGTACTGAAAGGGAAAATTCTACAACCAAGATTATTCTACCTGGCAAGGATCTCATTCAAAACTAATGGAGAAACAAAATGCTTTTTAGACAAGCAAAAGTTTAGAGAATTCAGTACGACCAAACTAGCTTTACAACAAATGTTAAATACAGGAGAAGAAAAAAGATCTACAAATCAACCCAAAACAATTAAGGAAATGACAATAGGAACATATATCAATAATTACTTTAAGTGAAAATGGATTAAGTGCTCCAATCAAAAGACACAAACTGGCTGAAGGGATTCAAAAACAAGACCCATATACATGCTGTCAGTGAAACCCACTTCAGACCTAAAGACACACATAGACTGAAAGTGAGAGGATGGAAAAATATATTCCATACAAATGGGAAGCAAAAGAAAGCTAGAGTAACAATCCTCATATCAGACAAAATAAACCTTAAAATAAAGAATATTATAAGAGATAAGGAAGGATACTACATAATGATCAAGGGATCAATACAAGAGGAAGACATAAAAATTGTGAATATCTATGCACCCAACATAGGTGGTGTTTCTCTCAGTACGTAAGACAAACAAAAACAGACATGAAAGGAGAAACTGACAATAATACAAAAATAGTAGGAGACTTTAGCACCTCATTCATACCAATGGACAGATCATCAAAGCAGAAAATTAATAAGGAAACACAAGTCTTAAATGATACATTAAATGAGATAGATCTCATTCATATCTTCAGGACATTCCATTCAAATGTAGAAGAATACACCTTCTTCCTGAGTGCACATGAAACATTCTCCAGATCACATCTTGGGTCACTTCTTGGGTCACAAATCAAACCTCAGTAAATTTAAGAAAATTAAAATTATATAAAGCATCTTCTCCAACCACAATGTTATGAAATTAGATATCAATTACCAGGAAAAAACTATAAGAAACACAAGCACATGGGGATTAAACAACATGTTTTGAAATAACCAATAGGTCACTGAAGACATTAAAAGGGAAATGAAAAAAAATTCTAGAAGCAAATGACAATGAAATCATGATAATTAAAAACCTATGGGATACAGCAAAAGCAGTTCTAAGAGAGAAGTTTATGGCACTACAATCCTACTGCAAGAAACAAGAAAAACATTGAATAGACAACCTAACTCTACATCTAAAACAACTGGAAAAAGAACAATAACAACAACAAAAAAAGTAGACAGAGAGAAATAATAAATTTCCAAGCAGAAATAAATGAAAATGAAAGAAATGATACTAAAGATTAATAAAACTAAAAGCTGTTTTTTTGAGAAGATAAAACAAAATTGACAAATCTTTAGTGAGACTCATCAAGAAAAAGAGAGAAGAATAAAATCAAAAAAATTAGAAATGAAAAAGGAGAGGTTACAACAGACAATACAGAAATACAAAGGATTATAAGACTATTATGAACAACTATATGGCAATAAAATGGATAACCTGGAAGAAACAGACAGATTCTTAGAAAAGTTCAATCTTCTGAGGCTGAACCAGGAAGATATAGAAACTATGAACAACCCAATTACAAGAACTGAAATTAAGCTGAGACCAAAGGAGAATTCTATCAAACATTTAGAAAAGAGCTAATGCCTAACCTTCTAAAACTCTTTTCAAAAAATTTCAGAAGAAAGAACGCTTCCAAACTCATTCTATGAGGCCAGCATCACCGTGATACCAAAACCAGACAAAGACAACACACAAAAAAGAAAACTACAGGCCAATATCAGTGATGAATATGGATACAAAATCCTCGACAAAATTTTAGAAAACAGAATTCAGCAACACATCAAAAATCTCATACACCATGATCAAGTTGGGTTTATCCAGAAATGCAAGGATTCTTCAATATATGAAAATCAATCAATGTGATATACCATATTAACAAACTGAAAGATAAAAAAAACCATATGATCTCAATAGATGAAGAGAAAGCCTTTGACAAAATTCAGCACCCATATTGGAAAAGAAGTAAAGTTCACACTGTTTGCAGATGATATGATACTGTACATCAGTTCAGTTCAGTTCAGTTGCTCAGTCATGTCCAACTCTTTGTAACTCCATGAACCACAACATGCCAGGCCTCCCTGTCCATCAACAGCTCCCAGAATTCACTCAAACTCATGTCCATTGAGTCGGTGATGCCATCTAACTATCTTATCCTCTGTTGTCCCCTTCTCCTCCTGCCTTCAATCTTTCCCAACATCAGGATTTTTTCAAATGAGTCAGCTCTTCTCATCAGTTGGCCAAAATATTGGAGTTTCAGCTTTAGCCTCAGTCCTTCCAATGAACACCCAGGACCGATTTCCCTTAGGATGGACTGCTTGGATCTCCTTGCAGTCCAAGGGACTCTCAAGAGTCTTCTCCAACACCACAGTTCAAAAGCATCAATTCTTCTGCACTCAGTCCTCTTTATAGTTCAACTCTCATATCCATACATGACCACTGGGAAAACCATAGCTTGGACTAGATGGACCTTTGTTGACAAAGTAATGTCTCTGTTTTTTAATATGCTGTCTAGGTTGGTAATAACGTTCCTTGCAAAGAGTATGCATCTTTTAATTTCATGGCTGCAATCACCATCTGTAGTGATTTTGGAGCCCAAAAACTAAAGTCAGCCACTGTTTCCACTATTTCTCCCATCTATTTGCCATGAAGTGATGGGACCAGATGCCATGGTCTTCGTTTTCTGAATGTTGAGCTTTAAGCCAACTTTTTCACTCTCTTCTTTCATTTTCATCAGTAGGCTCTTTAGTTCCTCTTCACTTTCTGCCATTAGGGTGGTGTCATCTGCATATCTGAAGTTATTGATATTTCTCCTGGCAATCTTGATTTCAGCTTGTTCTTCATCCAGCCCAGCATTTCTCATGATGTACTCTTCATATAAGTTAAATAAGTAGAGTAAAAAGATATATACTGTACATAGAAAACCCTAAAGATAGCATCAGAAAATTATTAGAGCTAATCAGTGAACTTAGCAAAGTTGCAGGATACAAAATCAATACACAGAAATCAATTGTACTTCTATATACTAACAATGAAAAATCAGAAAGAGAAATTTAGGAATCAATTCCATTCCCCATTGCAACAAAAACAATTAAATATCTAAGAATAAACTTACCTAAGGAGACAACAGAACTGTACACAGAAAATTATCAGACACTGCTGAAAGAAATACAAACCAACATAAAGAGATGGAGAGATATTCCATGTTCCTGAGTAGGAAAAATCGATATTGTGAAAATGACTATACTACCAAATGCAATCTACAGATTCAGTGTGATCCCTATCAAATTACCAATGGCATTTTTCCTAGAACTAGAACAAAAAACTTCACAATTCTTATGGAAACAAAAGACCCGTAATAGCTAAGCAGTCTTGAGAAAGAAGAATGGAGCTAGAGGAATCAGCCTTCCTGAATTCAGATTATACTACAAAGCTACAGTCATCAAGACAGTATGATACTGGCACAAAAAACAGAAATATAGACCAATGAAACAAGATAGAAAGCCCAGAACTAAACCCATGCATCTATGTGTATCTTATTTTTGCCAAAGGAGGCTAGAATGTACAATGGGGCAAAGACAGTCTGTTCAATAAATGGTCCTGGGAAAATTGGACAGCTATGTGTAAAAGAATGAAGTTAGAACACTTCCTAATACCACACACAAAGATAAACTCCAAATAGATTAAACACCTAAATGTAAGACCAGAAATTATAAAACTCTTAGAGGAAGACATAGGCAGAACATTAGGTGACATAAATTAAAGCAAGATCCTCTATGACCCACCTCCTGCTGCTGCTGCTGCTGCTAAGTCGCTTCAGTCGTGTCTGACTCTGTGCGACCCCACAGATGGCAGCCCATTGGGCTCTGCCATCCCTGGGATTCTCAGGCAAGAACACTGGAATGGGTTGCCATTTCCTTCTCCAATGCATGAAACTGAAAAGTGAAAGAGAAATGGCTCAGTCATGTCTGACTCAGCGATCCCGTGGACTGCAGCCTACCAGGCTCCTCCATCCATGGGAGTTTCCAGGCAAGAGTACTGGAGTGGGATGCCATTGCCTTGTCTGGACCCACCTCCTAGAGTAAAGTAAATAAAAATCAAAAGTAAATAAGTGGGACCTGATTAAACTTAAAAACTTTTGCACAGCAAAGGAAACTATAAGCAAGGTTAAAAGACAACCCTCAGAATGGATGAAAATAATAGCAAATGAAACAGTTGACAAAGGATTAATTTCCAGAATATACAAGCAGCTCATACAACTCAATACCAGAAAAACAAACAACCCAATCAAAACGTGGGGAAAAGACCTAAACAGACATTTCTCCAAAGAAGAAATATAGATGGCCAACAAACATGTGAAAATATGCTCAATATTACTAATTATTAGAGAAATGCAAGTCAAAACTACAGTGAAATATCACCTCACACCGTTCAGAATGGCCCTCATCAAAAAGTCTACAAACAACAAATGCCAGAGAGGGTGTAGAGAAAAGGGAGTACTCTTGCACTGTTGGTGGGAATGTAAATTGATACAGCCACTATGGAAGCTGTATGGAGATTCCTTAAAAAACTAGGAATAAAACTACTGTATGACCCAGCAATCCCACTCATAGGCATATACCCTGAGGAAACCAATACTGAAAAAGACGTATGTATCCCATTGTTCATTGTAGCACAATTTACAGTAGCTAGAACATGGAAGCAATCTAGATGTCCATCGACAGATGAATGGATAAAGAAGTTGTGGTACATATACACAATAGAATATTACTCAGCCATAAAAAGGAACACATTTGAGTCCATTCTAATAAGGTGGATGAACCTAGAGCCTATTATACAGAATGAAGTAAGTCAGAAAGAGAAATATAAATATCGTATTCTAATGCATATGTAGGGAATCTAGAAAAATGGTACTGAAGGATTTATTTACAGGGCAACAGTGAAGAAACAGACATAGAGAACAGATTTATGGGCATGGGGAGAGGGGAGGAGAGGGTGAGATATATAGAAAGAGTAACATGGAAACTTACATTACCATATGTAAAATAGATAGCCAACAGGAATGTGCTGTATGTCTCAGGAAAGTCAGACAGGGGCTCTGCATCAACCTAAAGGGGTGGGATGGGGAGGGA
>SJYC01065330.1:0-11185 GCA_006408675.1 Madoqua kirkii | reverse complement strand
TCCCATCTGGTGCATAGGACCCACCAAGCCTACTAATTCTGCCTAGGCTTCTAAGATCGGACCGGGGGGGCCTCAGTGCCTCCTCTCCTTCGGGAGAACAGGAAGACGCCTGCGGCCTACGTAGGTGGTGATTGGCACCCTGTGTTAACCAAGTTATTCGGCCTCTTTTTCTCTGCTAAATTCCTAGTCCCTCCCTATCTGTAATTAAATAAGTTTTTCCTAGGACTCCGACTCCGTCCCCACCTTCGAATCACCCTGGATCCACCGGGGCTGGACCCCGGCAGCAACCTACTCAGGTATTCTTATCTAGTGAATTGCAGGGACCATAGAACCTGGCAGGCTACAGTCCATGGGGTCACAAAAGAGTAGGGCACAGCTTAGTGAATAAAAACAACATTTAAAGAACACATGAGAGTTTTGTTAGAGGTATTAATAAATGTATGATTTTTGTGCATAAATTCAATTGCTATATGTGTATTCTAGTTTGACAAAAATCAAATAAGCAACATCCCTTACTTATAATGTTGCTTTAATTAAGTTGACTTCTCTCTGGATGTGATATATACTGTAGAAGCACAATCAATGAACATTGGTGATTTGCTTAAATCTTTCTCCCTACACCATTTACATAATTTATTGTGTAATTACTTTGTATATTTTACTTTTTATAAGCACACATGCTGGTGACTGGAAGAGAAAACACTCTTTTCTTAGTACCAGAGTATTACTTGGCCTTGAAAATAATTGATTCATATCTGTCCACTCCACCCCTATTATTCAAGTAGAGATTATTCAAGAAATCTTTGCCCTATAAACTTAGCTGACTCAAAAAAAAGGGAAAGGGGAAATTGCTTTATTTTGAATATTTCTGCAGGATCTGTGTATAACTCAGTTTTTTTTTTTCCCCATTAAGAATCATATGATACTAGAATAAGTTCCATTCCTAAGTATCACAACTACATCACAGCTTTAAAACAAGAACTAATCTTCTCTGTGGTGGTATTTATCCACAGAGGTAATATCTCTGATGAGTGAATTTCATGACCTGAAACCAGGCTCTGCTGCTTAGTTTGTGGAACAATAAAAGGACTATTGTTATGTACTTTGCTTCTCTTTATGAATTATAGTGCTTATCCATGGAGGTTATGTGCCTATGTGTGTGTACACATGTGTGTGCTTGCTTGACTCACTAATCTGGTCTACTTAATATACCAGAGAAATGAGGAAAAATATTTTTACCTTGAACTAAGGAGTTGGTGATGGACAGGGAGGTCTGGCGTGCTGTGGTTCATGGGGTCGTGAACAGTCGGACACGGCTGAGTGACTGAACTCGAACTCAAAGGAACTGGCATAGCTCAGCATCTATACAGTATACTTTCTAGTGTCTAATTCTTTACTGTGAAGAATGGTACCTAAAATTTAAATTGCATTTGCTAGACCACTTTGCTTCCCTCTTGGCTCAAACAGTAAAGCATCTGCCTACAATTTGGGAGACCCGGATTCAATCGCTGGGTGGGGAAGATCCCCTGGAGAAGGAAATGGCAACCTACTCTAGTACTGTTGCCTAGAGAATCCCATGAATGTTGCAGCCTGGTAGGCTACAGTCCATGGGGTCACAAAGAGTCAGACATGACTGAAAGACTTCACTTTCACTTTCTTTCAAACTGCTTTGCAGCTTGGTTTCTGAGGGAGATGATGTGTGACCAGCCAGATGACCTCACAGAACACTTAGAAGGTGACAAGTGAGGCAAGAGTCACATGGCTGGTTGGGTATATTTAATGACCTTTATTGGGATAGACGTTATATAGAATATAAATGACCTTTACTGGGACACACTTTATATAAAATATATGTTTTAAGTGTACAGTTTGATGAGTTCTGACAAATTTATAGACCTATGTAACCAGTATCAATATGAAGGTTTATCATAATGCCTTCACCCCAGAAAAGTTTCTTGCACTTTCTTCCAATTAATCTTCCATCCTTGATCCAGGCAACAACTGATCTGCTTTCTGTTGCCACGGATTGTAGTTATCTTTCCTAGAGACTCAAATAAGTGGGATCATATATGTATCAGAAAACTTTCTGAAACTTATCCATACTCCAGATATGGTAAGCGAGATTCTAAACTAGCCCTTAAGATTCTTGCCTCCTGGTGTGAACATCTTCTCTTAGTTATTCAGTCAAACTCTAGTCTACATGCTATTTGATGGTATTTTTCAGATGCAGTTAGAACCTCTAATACGTTTACTTTAAGTAGGGAGATTTTCTGTGGTGAGCCTGAGCTAAGCCGATGAGCCTTTAGAAAAACTTAGAGATATTTGAAGTCTGAGAGAAGCTCTGCTGTTGTCTTTCAAAGAGAGAACGTCTGTGTTGTAGAGGAGTCGTGGCAGAGAACACCAAACAGTCTCTAGGAGCTGAGTACAATCCTGTATTGACAGCCAGCAAGAGAGCTGGAGAAGGGAATGGCAAACCACTTAAGCATTTTTGCCTTGAGAACTCCATGAACACTATGATAAGGCAAAAAGTTATGATACTGAAGCATGAACCCTCCCATCCCAGGTTGGTAGGTGTCCAATACACTTCTGAAAAAGAATGCAGAAATAGCTACGGAAAGAATGAAGTGGCCGAGCCAAAGTGGAAACAACACCCAGGTGTGGATGTGTCTGGTGGTGAAAGTAAAATCTGATGCTCTAAAAAAACCTCGGTCTTATAATCATAAAGAACTGAATTCTGTCAATAACCACAGTAAACTGGGGAGAGCCCCTCAACCTCAGGAAATCACAGCAATGGCCAACACCTTGAGTTAGCTGACTGGGATCTGAGCAGAGATCCCAGCTTTGCCATGCCCAGACTTCTGTTGGACGAAGTGAATTAATATACGGGCATTGCTTGAAGCTGAGGGGTTTGTGGTAATTCATTATGTGCCAACAGAAAACCACTACATTGTATATGTCATTGAATTGTTTCTTCTTACTGGTGAGTGTATGAGTTATTATTGTGAGATGTGTGCTGTGATGAGACACTTGTGTCCGACTCTTTATGATCCTATGGATTGTAACTGGCCAGTCTCTTCTGTCCATAGGATTCTCCAGAATACTGGAGTGTGTTGCCCTTCCCTCATCCCGGAGATCTTACAGACCCAGATCAAACCCAGGTCTCCTGTATTGTAGGCACATTCTTCATCACTGGGCCAGCTGGGAAGCCATGAGTTACTATTACTGCATAAAAATCACCAACAATTTAGTGTCTGAAAACAACACATGTTTATTATTTCAGAGTTTCTCTGGGTCAACAATCTAGGTATGGTATATGTGAATAATCCTCTGATTCATGGTTGCTTACAAGCCTGCAGAGTGACAGCTGGCATTGGAGTTGCATCTGAAAGTTAACAAGGGAACAACCCAACCCCTACATATCAGAATTGAGTACAAAATTATAGCCTTTCTCTCACATAAGTGAGAATAGACTTATTCTGGATTTTGAATGAATTTATCTCTTCTATCCTTTTTTCTCATTTCCATCTTTTCCTTCTTCAATGCTTTTCCAAGGTCATTTCTTGAAGACTTTTCAATGTTGCTCTAAGGTAATTTTTTCTCTAGTTTACTCTGCACATTCAAAACCCCTTCCCAGTATTTGCATTTCTTTAGTACCTGCCCCAATCTCATACTGTCTCCTCTCTCTCAACCAATTTATTAAGCTTATCCTAGTGACTCCACTGTCATTTAGATGCGAATGTTTGCAAGTAAGCAATATGCAGAAGTAGTGCCACCCAACAGATGTTTTTCTTTTACTTCAAACCCAAACATTTAGATGTTGACTGTACTTGAATATTCCTTTGATTACTAGGTAGGATTTCTATGTTATAATATAGATCCAACCTTATTGTAGCAAAATGCAAAGCAGGTTTAAGTTTATATTTAACAGATCTGTTCAAAATGTGAATGAAGACTGGTCTGAGTAAGTGGGAACCACATTGCACTCACTGATAATGCTCTGGTCCGCTCTGGTTTCGGTATTTTCTTTATGCATGCTCAGATGGAGCAAGGATTGTTGATAAAGTTGTGCAGCAGTTTAAACATACTGTTTTGTCCTGTCAATACTCTCTAAGCTCCAGCACTGGACTATTTCTTTCATCAGGGTATTAATTCACAGTACTGGACTATTGCTGTCATCAGTGTATTATTTCACGCAAAAAAATACAAATACATGTGCAAATAAGCTTTACTTGCAAAGATGCCTTTGATACTGTATCAAATCTTAATATTTCCAATTTCCTCTTTTCTGGAAATGAACAAAAATGAGGATTAAAAGCTCATCACATATCTTTACAATAGCTGTTTCTAATATAACTGAAAACACTGAGGCATAATCTATGAAACAAGCAGTAGTAGGTAGGTTGTATATCCCATTTCCCTTCCAGAGTCTTTTCCTAAACACATCAGTGATCACAAAAAATAAAGCATCATATATATACGTTGTTTCTCAGGTTTTATACATTTTAAAGGAACACATTAAAAGTCTCATATTGTAGAATTTGCTCCTTGGAAGGAAAGCTATGACAAACTTATTTAGTATATTAAAGGGTAGAAACATCACTTTTTTGACAAGGGTATATATAGTCAAAGCTATGGTTTTCCCAGTAGTCATGTATGGATGTGACAGTTGGACTGTGAAGAAGGCTGAGTGCCAAAGAATTGAAGCTTTTGAACTGTGGTGCTGGAGTAGACTATTGAGAGTCCCTTGGATTGGAAGGAGACCAAATAAGTCAATCCTAAAGGAAAGCAATCTAGAATATTCATTGGAAAGACCAATGCTGAAGCTGAAGCTCTAATACTTTGGCCACCTGATGTGAAGAGCTGACTCATTAGAAAAGCCCCTGATGCTGAAGGGCTGAAGGAAAAAGGAGAAGAGGGTAGCAGAGGAAAAGATGGTTAGATAACATCGCCATGAGTCTGGGCAAACTCTGAGAGATAGTGAAGGACAGGGACACCTGGGATGATGCTGGCCATGGGGTCTCAAAGAGTCAGACATGACTCAGTGGCTGAACAACAACATTGTAGAGCACCGCGTAAGCCTCAGGCAAACTATATAGCAACACCAACTGGTTGTGATAATAAAACCATCTCAGAATCAAGATTATTAGTAAAAACAAACAAAATGAAAATTATGCAGACTAATGAGATAAACTTTATCAGAAGTGTCTACTCTCCTTTTAAACAGCAAAAAGAAAGCAATGCAGAAAACTTTAAGCATAACCACTGATTCTGGAAAAGGCAGAAGAATGTTTTAGGTACTCATTCCTACACCAAGGTCATCTGCTTTTCTCCAACACTCAGTCCTAATTAAAGGTAAGTGAATACATCCAGCGACAGGAAACTGGTGCCTAGCTGGCCTCAATCTCCCAAGGGTCAGAGGAAGAACACCTACAACAGCAGATAAAATGCGTCAGATTTGCTGAGCCTATGGAAAGACAGAATATGCAAAAGTGTAAAAAATTGTCTTTGAATGTGAAGTGGCAAGATGCTTATTCCCATAAAGATGAGGATTATGTCTAAATTAATCCTGCCCCTGGCATGAACTGTAGCGAATCAGATACTTTTACAAGTGTGACTGTTACTGATATAGCTAAACTGATGCGACATCCAGGACAAAGGATTTAGGTTGAAGAGTTTAAATAATTTGCACATTTTAGGATTTAAAACAGGAGTTGGCAATTTGTTTCTATAAGAGGAGAGATGGTAAATATTTCAGACTTTATGAGCCATATGCTGCCACAACTACAGAAATCTGCTGTTGAAGTAGAACAGCAGCAACTGATCATACGTAGAATAATGGGTGTGGTTGCACAGCTGCATTAACTATTAACAGCTCCTGCCCCAAGTACTAAACATCAGTTTACCTGAGCTGAGCCAAGCATGGCTCTTGGGGAGTCAGAATAAAAGTGATAGATGATGAGGATTATTGCCAAAGGGACAGGCTAAAATCTAGCTTTTGCTAGTACACATCTCTCCAGGAGAAAAACTTGTTGGCAATGCAAAGGAAGCATCAATACAAATTCCACAGGCCTTCTTCCAACCAGACTACTGCACTCAGCCTCCACTCCATCCATAGTGATTTTACAACTTTCACGGCACGGAAAAATACAGGGAGTGTTCACCTAGCAAAGGGAATGAGCTAGGTATCTCCTACACATTGGGAATGGAATACATTGCTTCTCACAGCAATGTTGACATATTTCAACAAATTAAATAAAGTTGGATTCTGATCCATACACTAGATCAGTGGCTGTCAACTGGAGGTGATGTGGCAATGTATACAGACAATGCATTGTCATGACTGGAGAATGGTCACTACTGGCATCTTGTAGCTTGAGGCCAGGGATACCGCTGGACATCCAATGTGCACATGTGGTCAGTCCCCCACAACAAAGGGCTCAGAATGTCAGTCATGCAGTCGTATCCGACTCTTTATGATCCCATGGCCTGTAGCCTGCCAGGCCCCTCTGTCCATGGAATTCTCCAAGCAAGAATACTGGAGTGGGTAGCCTTTCCCTTTTCCAGGGGATCTTCCCAACCAAGAGATCAAAGCTGGGTCTCCTGCACTGCAAGCAGATTCTTTACCATATGAACCACCAGGGAAGCCAACAAAGGATTGTTCTGTTGTTGCACTTTAGTCACTCCGTTGTGTCAGACTCTTCATGACTCCATGGACCATAGCCACCAGGCTCCTGTGTCCATGGGATTCTCCAGGCAGGAACATTGAAGGGGGTTGCTGTTTCCTGCTCCCGGGGATCTTCTGACCCAGGGATCAAACCCCTATCTGTTACATTTCCTGTTTTTCCAGGGGATCTTCCCAACCAAGAGATCAAAGCTGGGTCTCCTGCACTGCAAGCAGATTCTTTACCATATGAACCACCAGGGAAGCCAACAAAGGATTGTTCTGTTGTTGCACTTTAGTCACTCCGTTGTGTCAGACTCTTCATGACTCCATGGACCATAGCCACCAGGCTCCTGTGTCCATGGGATTCTCCAGGCAGGAACATTGAAGGGGGGTGCTGTTTCCTGCTCCCGGGGATCTTCTGACCCAGGGATCGAACCCCCATCTGTTGCATTTCCTGCATTACCAGGCGGGTACTTTACCAACTGTGCCACCTGGGAAACCCCAACAAAAGATTATACAGCCCCAAATGTTACCAAATCCAAACGTGTACCACTTGCAACATGGCAGGCCAATAAGTTGAGAGATGAATTGTTAGGACAAGGAATACAAGTTATCTGGAAAACCAGCAGACTGAGAAGATGGTGGACTAGTGTCCCACAGAACCATCTTCCCCAAGTTAGCATTCAGGCTTCTTTTATACTAAAAGGGAAGGATAAACTGTTGGTTGCTACAAACTTCTTGGTGCCAGAATCCTTTCTTCTTACAGCTGTCCAAGTAGGTTTGGTCAGTATGTTCCTATATAACTCCAACATGGTGGATGTTACTCTTGTTTTGAAATTTTTATCTCTGTATGAATGGAAATACCTCTAGAGATCAGAGCCTTGCAGATAGACTGTCCTTTATAATTCAGTCTATAAGCAACATTTGTAACTTGTAGCAAGAGCAATAGAATATAAAGGTTAAAGTGAAAGAAACAGATCCTATATGAAGTCGTGTTACCTTGGTGGCTCAGTCAGTAAAGAATTTACCTGCAATGCAAGAGACTTGAGTTTGATCCCTGGGCTGGGAAGACCCTCTGGAGGAGGGCATGGCAACCCAGTCCAGTATTCTTCCCTGGAGAATCCCATAGACAGAGGAGCCTGGTGGACTACAGTCCTACCGTACATAAGGTCACAAAGAGTCAGACATGACTGAGTGACTAACACACGCATTACTAAAATATCAATAGTACCAAGGTGGAGAAACTTTATACTGTTACTTTAATAAATTCCTCCTTTAGTAAATGTAATTATAAAAAACACAAAACACATTTTCTGGAGAAATATTGGAGCTGTCACCACATAAAAAGTTGTAAGAGCAAAAGACTTCCAAATAATTTACTGACAGAATTCTCCTGAAAATATTTTGCTCTTTCATATTAATGCAAGAAATATAAGAACATCTCTTAATTTTAGATTTGAATGCAATATTTTCAGAACATAATTTGAAACAACTTTGCTTTGAATTTGGAGTGTTTTGTAGTTTAATTTTCTAACACTGACATTGGTTATAAATTTAGGTATATTTAGGTTTTGTGGTATGTATGTGACATAGTCTGAAATTGCATCAAGCTCAAATGATAATTTACCTGGTTGATATTGAGGATTGAAACTTTAGAAGAGATACGGTTTAAAGGATGTGATAAAATAGAAGCAATACTCTTGTAGAGTTGCAAAGGGATTAGTGGGGTCTTAGAACTGCCTAGAAACTGTGTGCTTTTCTGTCAGGAAAGCAGGAGCTAAGATATGGTTGAGGCTGGGCTGACAGAATCAGGTCAGAATGTTCTTTTCATTTTGATCTGTCTTAATATGGAGTTCCTTGGATGGAGCTAAACCTATATAACTCTCAGTCTGAGGAAAAGAAAAACACTCCAGCAGACTCATGGAGTTTCTCAATAACTAAACTTAGTATGTTAATCAAGGTTGGCTTAAAATGACCATAAGCTGTTGAAATTTACTAAAATATACAAATTACTCAATAACCGTTGACTTAAGAAGTAGGAACTAATCAATAAATTATCCCTTGAACAAAAATGAAATTGAACAAGCTGGTTATTTTCAGCATTAAAAGAAAATTCTTACTATTAGGTAAACTTTTATTTTTTTTAAGTTTACTTTATCCCAAACTCCGAAATATCTAACCCCCTCCCCACTCCAAACACATTTCCCACTGGTAACCGTAAATTTCTTCTCTGTGAGTCTGTTTCTGTTTTATAAATTACTTCATTTGTATCTTTTTGCTTTTTTTTTATCTTGTTCATGTGGTTCTCATGGCAAGAATACTGAAGTGGGTTTCCATTCCCTCCTCCAGGATCATAAGGAAGGCAGAGAGCTAAAGAATTCATTCTTTTTAACTATGGTGCTGGTCCAATCACTTCATGGGGAAACAGTGGCAGACTTTTTCTGGGCTCCAAAATCACGGCAGATGGTGACTGCAGCCATGAAATTAAAAGACACTTACTCTTTGGAAGAAAAGTTATGACCAACCTAGATAGCATATTCAAAAGCAGAGACATTGCCAACAAAGGTCTGTCTAGTCAAGGCTATGGTTTTTCCAGTGGTCATGTATAGATGTCAGAGTTGGAGCATAAAGAAAGCTGAGCACTGAAGAATTGATGCTTTTGAACTGTGGTGTTGGAGAAGACTCTTGAGAGTCACTTGGACTGCAAGGAGATCCAACCAGTCCATCCTATAGCAAATCAGTCCTCGGTGTTCATCGGGAGGACTGATGTTGAAGCTGAAACTCCAATACTTTGGCCACCTGATGCAAAGAGCTGGCTCATTGGAAAAGACCCTGATGCTGGGAAGGATTGAGGGCAGGAGGAGGAGGGGATGACAGAGGGTGAGATGGTTGGATGGCATCACCGACTTGACAGACATGGGTTTGGGTGGACTCTGAGAGTTGGTGATGGACAGGGAGGCCTGGTGTGTTGTGGTTCATGGGGTCACAAAGAGAGGGACATGACTGAGCGACTGAACTGAACTGAACTCTGGTGCTGGAAAAGACTCTTGAGAATCCTTTGGACAGTAAGGAGATCATTCCAGTCAGTCCTAAAGGAAATCAACACTGAATATTCATTGGAAGGACTGATGCTGAAGATGAAGCTCCAATACTTTGGCCACCTGATCTGAATAGATGATGTGAACACCTGACAGGAACATGGAAAAGACTCTCATTGAAGGCAAAAGAATAAGGCAACAAGGATGAGTTGGTTGGATGGCATCACTGACTTGGGAGATAGTGAGGGACAGGGAAGCCTGGCATGCTGCAGTCCATGGGATTGTAAAGAGTCAGACATAACTTAGCAACTGAATAACTCATTTGTATCATGTATTTCTAGAGCACACATATTGACAATATCTTATGATATTTGTCTTTCTCTGTTTGACTTATTTCACTTAGTACAATAATCTTCAGGTCTTGGATTGACATGTTACCACTGCTATATTAAATATAAAATGTCTTTCCATGAAAAAAAAAGTTTTTTAGAATAGCTTTAGATTAAAAAAAAATGAAAACATAGTACAGAGAGTTCCAGTATATTCCATATCTGTTTTCCCTTATTATTACTGAATTACACTAGTACATGACATTAGTTAACAGTAGTTCTCTTTGGATAGTGATTGGAAGGGCACAAAATGAGACTTTGGGAGGTGTGTGATGTTCTATTTCTTGGCTTGAATTATTGTTCCTTGAGTTTTTTCATTTTGTGATAAATGAGTTCTCTGTACACATTAACATTTTTTCAGTTTGGGTATTTATTTTTTAAAGTTAAGAAAGCAATTTTTCAATAGAACTTTGTGCACATGGAATGTAATTCAGGGTCTAAATATCTTGAATATCCTGCTTATACTGCATATTCTCAGTAAGAACTTCTTGCCATAATTCCACCTGGAGTACTTTTTTTTTCTTACGCTGTAAACTCCTTGAAATAGCACCATTAAAGATCTTTCTTTCTTCACCCATCTCTATGTGTTGCTATTTTTGTCTATAGAGTATAAAAGTTATGTTTCTAGTCATAGTTTCCTATTAACCTATCACTGTATATTGTTAAATGTCTGTGTTGAGTTCATTCATTTGAAAGGATTAATTTCACTTCACAGAATTTAAAATGGCCAAGGTTTAACTACGTATCATGAGGCCATTAGGGCTTCTCTGGTGGTGCAGATGGTAAAGCATCTACCTGCAATGTAGGAGTTGATCCCCAAGTGAGGAAGAGCCCATGGAGAAGAAAATGACGGCCCATTAGAGCATGCTTGTCTGGAGAACTACATAAGCAGAGGAGCCTGGAGGGCTACAGTCCATGGGGTCGCAAAAAGTCTCACTGAGCGACTAATACACATTTGAGGCCGTTAAAGGCAAGTGTTACACATGCTGAAAAAATAGCTGCTGCTGTTCCTTCTGCTCATGTTGATGGGGAGAAGAGGAGCACAGGTTAAATGCAAGGAGGTAGAAAGTTTTCCAAGGGCATGCCCAAGGAAT
>SJYC01065325.1:0-13234 GCA_006408675.1 Madoqua kirkii | reverse complement strand
AAAAGGTCTTGTAGGTCTTCATAGAACTGTTCAATTTCAGCTTCTTCAGCGTTACTGGTTGGGGTATAGACTTGGGTAACTGTGATATTGAATGATTTGCCTTGGAAACAAACAGAGATCATTCTGTCATTTCTGAGATTGCATCCAAGTACTGCATTTAGGACTCTTTTGTTAAGAGAAACCCACGTAAGATGGTAGGTGTTGCAAGAGGACGTCAGAGGGCAGACACTCTGAAACTAATCACACTAGGACCACGTGGTAACTTAGTTGAGTCAAATTCATAGACCAGAATAGTGTTTGCCAGGGACTAGGGTTAAGTGGAAAAGGAAGGTGTTTTTCCATGGCCAGATTTTCAATTTAGGGAGATGAAGATTTTGGAGATGGATGGTATGATTACACAATAATATAATTGCAGTTAATGATTTTTTAACATAGTTAAAATGATCAATTTTATGTTTTTGCTAAGCAACTTCAGTTATGTCTAACTCTTTGTAACTTTATGTTCTGTAGCTCCTCTGTCCATGCAAGAGTACTGGTGTGGGTTGCCATACCTTCCTTTAGGGCATCTTCCTGACTCAGGGGTTGGACTTGTGCCTCTTGTGTCTCCTGCATTGGCAGGCAGGCTCTTTTCCACTAGTGCCATCTGGGAAGCCCTTTGTATATTCTATTACATTAAAAATAAATAAGTAATATTTTGGAGATGGATGGTATGATTACACAATAATATAATTGCAGTTAATGATTTTTTAACATAGTTAAAATGATCAATTTTATGTTTTTGCTAAGCAACTTCAGTTATGTCTAACTCTTTGTAACTTTATGTTCTGTAGCTCCTCTGTCCATGCAAGAGTACTGGTGTGGGTTGCCATACCTTCCTTTAGGGCATCTTCCTGACTCAGGGGTTGGACTTGTGCCTCTTGTGTCTCCTGCATTGGCAGGCAGGCTCTTTTCCACTAGTGCCATCTGGGAAGCCCTTTGTATATTCTATTACATTAAAAATAAATAAGTAATAAACTAGAGTATTTACCATGAAGTTAATGAAACTTAAGCTTCAAAATTCCTCTTTTGTATAGACACTTTCTACATTTTGTTGTGACTCATTTCCTAATTCTTAAAAAAAAAAAAAAAAGGAAAATTTCTTGCCTGCTTATTTTCTTCCATTACTTTCCTTTTCTTGAAAAAGGTCCTTCAAATTTTATAACCTTTAGGTCCCACAAAACCTGGATCCACTAAAGATAGATATCAGAACAAATAACACAAAAAGTACACACATGCACATATACACAAAGCAAAATCAGTAAGCAAATTAAAGTCATTAAATACATAATGAGATAGTTTGAAAATGTATGATCCAGAAAAACTGAAAATGAAAGCATAGGAAATGTGAAGCAAACAAACGTAAGCCAAAAATAAATCAGGGAACTTCCATGGTGGTCCAGCAGTAAAGAATCCGCCTGCTAATGCAGGGGACATGGGTTCAATCCCTGGTCCAGGAAGATCCCACATGCCATGAGGCAACTAAGCTAGTGCACCAGAACTACTGAGCCCATGCTCCACAGCAGGATGGTAGCCCTCAGTAGCCACAAGTAGAGAAAGCCTACAGGCAACAAGGAAGGCTTAGGGGAAACAAACAAACAAACAAAAAAACAGAGTCCTGATCTTAATATCAGACAAAGCAAAATCCAAAGTAAAGAGCAGTAAAGTATCAAAGTGTACTACTATATAAAGCTGCTGCTGCTGTTGCTGCTAAGTTACTTCAGTTGTGTCTGACTCTGTGCAACCCCATAGAAGGCAACCAACCAGGCTCCCCCATCCCTGGGATTCTCAAAGCAAGAACATTGGTTCTAGTTGTCATTTCCTTCTCCAATGCATGAAAGTGAAAAGTGAAAGTGAAGGGTAAAATCTACAGTGGACATCTAACGGATAACTTTCTATGAATAAAAAGGATATAGCATGAATAATCAAGTAGTGTTGTAGGAGGAGGACCCCTTCCAGGGCCTGAAACTGGGCTCTTGTCTAACACTAGGAAATGAATTGTCTGAAGAGCCACATGTGCTGACAAAGTAAGAGATTTTATTGGGAAAGGTCAGCTGGGTGGAGAGCAGTAGGGTAAGGGAACCCCAAAAAACTGCTCTGCCACATGGCTTGCAGTCTCAGGTTTTATGGTAATGGGATTAGTTTCCGGTTTGTCTTTGGCCAATCATTCTAATTCAGAGTCTTTCCTGGTGGCACACGCATTGCTCAGCCAAGATGAATGCTGGCGAGAGGGATTCTAGGATGTGGACAGACATGCTGTGTCTCCTTTTGACCTTTCCCAAATTCTTCTCATTAGTGGTGGCTTATTAGTTCCGTATTCCTTACCAGGATCTTCTGTCATAAAACAACTCATGTGAATAGTTACTAAAGGACCTGACCAGGGTACACGGTTTCAGTCACTGTGCTTCCCCTAACAGTAGGGTGGCGGGGGGGAATACATGAAGAAACTGGTATGAATTTGTCAGGTGAGTATAATCTCAGTTCTGTCTCATCTCAACAAAAATTTGAAGTGAGGGACATTAAAGCCCCCAATGCATCATAGCTCTTGGACAGACCATGTTTTAGCTCTCAGGTCTTGAACAGAGAGTGTTATAGTTCCTAGACAGATCAGTGTTACAGCTCCATGTTACAGCTCAGTTTTATTTAGAAGATAGCGGGAAAATACATCCTCGAGGTGTGAGGGCATGATGACCCAAAGACACAGAGAGAAGAGAGAGAGAGAAAGAGAGTGAGAGAAAAAGAGAGAGAGACAGAAAGCGCACATGTTGGGTAGAGAGAGCCTCAGCCTTTTGGCTCTTTTTTTTAAATGTTTTTTCCTCCCTCTGGGCCTGCCCTATGTAAACTGGGCTAGCAAGAAGTGCTGTTTGTTTTATCTGAGGTCCTCACTCTGGTCCTCAGAACTTCCTTTGACCTTTCTTTATTCTATTTTCGTGGGCTTTTCTCTTCCTTATCTTTTACTCACTTGCCATTTTGGACTCCTATTTTCTATTCTAACTACCTAACAAATTCATTAGTTTTCAGTAAGTTTTATTGACCTTATGTGCTCAAGTATAAAATGAAGTCCTATATGGTAGACTTATGCATTAAAATTAAAGAGGCATATCCAATGACATTGTTAACTTTGCTCCCTGAGTGTAAAGAGCAAATCTAAATTTTCTGGTGCCCATGGAATATTTGCGAAGAGTCAGACACAATTGAGCGACTGAACTGAACATGGACTATTCATATTAGCATGGACACACACACACATACATATACACACTCCTAGGAGTTGAAGCCAGAGTGATAACTAAATGAGGAGATATGATTGTTCTGAGGCCAAATGCCATTATAGGAACCATGAGTTTTGGGGAAAGTAATGACCTCTTGGATCTTCTCAGTGAAGTCTCTCAGTCATGTCCAACTCTTTGCTACAACATGGACTATATGGAAATCTCCAGGCCAGAACACTGGGATGGGTAGAAGTGGATCTTCTCAAGACAAACAGTTAAATCTGAGAGCCCTGCATAAGGCAGGGGACACCTAAAGATCTACAAAGTTGGTGAGAATCTTGTTTACAACAGCAGTGACAGCAAAAAATTGGAACCAGAAAGCAACCAGTCTGTGTTATGGCTCTGAGTGGGGTAAAAATAGTGGCTTCCTGAACCTGAGAGCATAGGCCTGCTTCATTAATTTACTCCACAAAACCGATCAGGGACACCTCAATTTGAGAAATTAATTTAAAGTTCTAGGTTATTAGTATCCAGGTGCTAGAAGAGGCAACCTCAGTTCTTCTCTGGAGATCTTTAACCTAGTAGCACAGGAATTTCAAAGATTAAAGGCAGCAACTAGATTTGATTATTAACAGATAACAAATAGACAAAGAAGCAAGTTATGATAAGGAAACACTAGAAGTAACAAAGATATAATTTGATTTATCAAATGCTAGAATAACTAGATAAGAAAAAATATCTATAAAATATTTAAGACAGTATAACTTACTGATGAAAACAGTCAAATATCAAAAGGTTATATTTGCTAAAATGCCTAATTAGCTGTGGAGAACAATAAGTACCTTGCCACAACATAAGCTATATGTTAATAATAAGTATAGGATGCTTCCTGACATTAAGAAATTTTCAAAGCACAAAATCATGAAGAAATGTAACTAAAAGACTCTATAAACTTAGTTTTATATGTCAAAAACAACTCTTCCCCCTCCATTCCTGATAAATTGAATTACATTTTATTCCTTTTCTTCTAAGAGGCTAATCAGCTATCCAGGAAAATTGCCCTTTGAAACCATGATCTAAACGCTAATCTTTGGTTTCTCTTGCCAAATTCAACTAAAAAATGTGTAAAGGTCATTTTGACATTACTTATGAGATTAATAACAATAGACATGTACACCCTTGGCTATCGTCACAGTTACTATAGCCCAGAGACACATTTTCAAGTTTAAAAAATGGCTTATGACTGTGTTATCTGTCCAACAATTACATCTGTTAGCAATGTTCTGTATAAACTTTACAGTTGGTGAAAACCTTTAATAAGCTTTTGTAAACCAAGATTACTGGAAAAGGAAAATAACAGTTTTAGTGTTGCCTTTGGGGCCTCTTTCCTTTTATTTCTCTGAGTCAGCAGTATGTATAGGCTCATGTCTTTGAGTGGTTAGCCGAACTCTGCCAACATTTCGCCCATAGTGAAATTCCTATTTAACGAAGAACCTATGGCCTTTTCTTTTAAAAAGTACATTGGCCCAGGTTTACAGACTTAGAAGTGACAAAACAAATTGCTCCAATGCAAAACCTCTAACTTAAAAACACAATCAATGCAAACCACAGCTCTTTCATACAATTTTCAAGAAGGTCCTCCCTTCTGCAGGAACATATTTAATGAATCAGCCATAGCTGAATACGGAAAGATACTCCCCAACATTGCACTGTAACTGCATCCTGAAATCCCCAGTGTTTAGACTGGCTTTTCTTGAAATGCCTAATTTATGTGTTAGAAGTCTTCACTGCAACATTTTCTCTCCTCTCTTCTACTGGAAGCCTGATAGCCCAGTTTTCTGTCTTGTTTCTGACAGTTATGGCTTGACCACATTTGACCAGTATGAGATTTATAGTCTTTAAAACATAACCAAATTTTACTTGAGCCATTGGTTCTTACCTATGACTTCATATGCCCCAAGAAAGCCATGTCCAGGGCAGCAGTGACAGGGGGACAGTCCAACCCAGCGACTCCACTAATGGGAGTCTGGTTCATTTCATGATGCCTATCTTTTGTTGTTTCTGTCTTGTTTCTAAGAGTTGCACCATAAAGAAGGATGAACGCTGAAAAACTGATGCTTTCTAACTATGGTGTCAGAGAAGACTCTTGAGAGTCCCTAGGGAAGCAAAGAGATCAAACCAGTCAATCCTAAAGGAAATCAACCCTGAATATTCATTAGAAGGACTGATGCTGAAGCTGAAGTTCCAAAATTTGGGGTACCTGTTGTGAAGTGCTGACTCACTGGAAAAGACCCTGATGCTGGGAAAGACTGAAGGCAGGAGAAGAGGATGACAGAGGATGAGATGGTTGGATGGCATCACTGACTCAATGGACATGAATTTGAGCAAGATCCGGGAGTTGCTGATAGACAGTGAAGCCTGGCATGCTGCAGTTCATGGGGTCACAGAGTAGGTCATGACTGAGTGACTGAACATCTCCATTATCCATTGTGCCAGTTGTCAGATAGCTTTCACTATACTTCTTTCTGCTCACAGTGGAGTTCATTTCTGTCCTTGCAATCAGTAAGTCTGAATAATATAATAGCTCATCTAAAAAGTAAAGTATCCTCCATGAAGATGCATATTTTTCTTTGACCACTTTTCCCATGTAATGCAGGTGAATATGCTGTTTGTTGGTACCTCTTCCCTGTATCCTAATCTATCCATGTTTTCTCATTTCTGAATTTGTACATCAGTAAGATAAGCAACATGCTTGCCCCCCCCCCCACACACACACTTTTTTTTTTTTGCAGTTCTGAAGGATATATAATATGAGGAACCAGGGCAGAAACCAGAGGATAGCACTTATGAGATTTTAATCTATTAGGGCTTTCCTGGTGCCTCCATTGGTAAAGAATCTTCCTGCTATGCAGGAGAGTGGAGTTTGATCCCTGGGTCAGGAGGATCCCTTTGAGAAAGAAATGGTAACCTACCCTAGTATTTCTTGCCTAGAAAATTATATGGACAGAGGAACTTGGTGGGCTACAATCCATTGGGTTGCAAGAGTCAGATACAACTGAGCAACTAAACTACCACCATCAGGTGTCCTGATTTCTTTGGGGAAAAGATCTGAATAATTTGTCTCTGAAACCAACTGCCTAAGAAACTGCAGGCTCTGTTAGACTTAACTCCCAAAGGAAAACATGAATCACAGAAACAGTGGAAAGAGGAAACATGTTGGGAAAGGTTGTACACTTAAGGGGAAGTAAATTAACTTTACTGTTTTTCAAAGAAAATTTTACTCTGCATCAGGCACTATTTCAAGTGATTGAGATCAGTGTTTCTTAACAGCTGCCCTGTTGACATAGTGGGTGGGATGATTCTTTGTTGGGAACACTCATTCTGTGAATGTAGGGTGTCTAGAAGCATCCTTGGCCTCTTGTCCACTATGCCAGTTAAACATCCCTACCTTACTTATGAAACAAAACAACAACAACAAAAATGTGTTTCTAGACAGGGTCAGTGTTACATGGGCAGGGGCAGTGGAATCACCACTGTTAGAGAACCATGGTTTTGCATGTAATCCTCGGAAAAAATATATGAAATAGAAGCTATCATTACCTTCTTTATGCAGCTGAGGAAAGGAGGAAGCAATAGTCAAACAACAGAAAAAGTGTTTTGGCTATAGTCAAACAACAAAAAAAGTGAAGTCACTCATCGTGTCCAACCCTTTGGGACCCCATGGACTGAAGCCTACCAGGCTCCTCTATCCATGGGATTTTCCAGGCAAGAGTACTGGAGTGGCTTGCCATTTCCTCCTGCAGGGGATCTTCCTGACCCAGGGACTGAACCTAGGTCTCCCACATTGCAGGCAGACGCTTTACCATCTGAGCCACCAGGGAACAAACAGCTTAATAAGGGGAAATCTGGGATTCAAACTTAGGCAACCCAACTCCAGAATTTTTGTTCATGGTATTGTCTGTTGTACTCAAAGTGGTGGGGCTCAAGAGTTAGTTAAATTAAGGAGTTTATTGAATTCATTTAAATATATAATTCATAAAAAGGATACATTCTTCTATTGTCTTCTTATGTTTTATTTGCCGAGATCCTCTTAGGTAGTCAGTGCCAGGGAAGATTCACAGTATGTTAGTCATTATTGTCATTATTCCTATATTTTCAGTTCAGTTCAGTTCAGTTGCTCAGTTGTGTCTGACTCTTTGAGACCCCATGAATTGCATCATGCCAGGCCTCCCTGTCCATCACCAACTTCCAGAGTTCACTCAGACTCACATCCATTGAGTCAGTGATGCTGTGCAGCCATCTCATCCTCTGTCATCCCCTTCTCCTCCTTCACCCAATCCCTCCCAGCATCAGAGTCTTTTCCAATGAGTCAACTCTTCACATGAGGTGGCCAAAGTACTGGAGTTTCAGCTTTAGCATCATTCCTTCCAAAGAAATCCCAGGGCTGATCTCCTTTAGAATGGACTGGTTGGATCTCCTCACAGTCCAAGGGACTCTCAAGAGTCTTCTCCAACACCACAGTTCTAAAGCAACAATTCTTCAGCACTCAGCCTTCTTCACAGTCCAACTCTCACATCCATACATGACCACAGGAAAAACCATAGCCTTGACTAGATGGACCTTAGTTGGCAAAGTAATGTCTCTGCTTTTGAATATGCTATCTAGGTTGGTCATAACTTTTCTTCCAAGGAGTAAGCGTCTTCTAATTTCATGGCTGCAGTCACCATCTGCACTGATTTTGGAGCCCCCCAAAATAAAGTCTGACACTGTTTCCACTGTTTCCCCATCTATTTTCCAGGAAGTAATGAGACTGGATGCCATGATCTTCGTTTTCTGAATGTTGAGCTTTAAGCCAACTTTTTCACTCTCCTCTTTCACTTTCATCAAGAGGCTTTTTAGTTCCTCTTCATTTTCTGCCATAAGGGTGGTATCATCTGCATATCTGAGGTTATTGATATTTCTCCTGGCAATCTTGATTCCAGCTTGTGTTTCTTCTAGTCCAGCATTGCTCATGATGTACTCTGCATATAAGTTAAATAAGCAGGGTGATAATATGCAGCCTTGACGTACTTCTTTGCCTATTTAGAACCATTCTATTGTTACATGTCCAGTTCTAACTGTTGCTTCCTGACCTGCATACACATTTCTCAAGAGGCGGGTCAGGTGGCCTGGTATTTCCATCTCTTTCAGAATTTTCCACAGTTTATTGCTTAGATACATTTAAAAATAGACTTGGTGGGAAAACAGGTTGCAGTATGACTCTTGTTTTCTTATTGGAATATATTTCTTTTTGTTTTACAATGTTGTGTTAGTTTCTGCTGTACAACAAAGTGAATCAGCTCTATGTATATACATATCCCCTCCATCTTGACTTGCCTTCCACTACCGCCGTCTCATCCATCTAGGTCATCACAGAGATCCAAGCTGAGCCTCCTGTGCCATACCACAGTTTCCCACTATTTTACACGTGAAAGTATATGCATGCCAGTGCTACTCTCTCAAAGCTTCCCAGCCGCCCCTTCCCCTGCTGTGTCCACAAGTCCATTCTCTATATCTGTGTCTCTATTCCTGTCTTACAAATAGGTTTTGCTTTTTAAAAAATGCCAAGTTGTTTCATCTGTACCATTTTTCTAGATTCCATATGTATGTGTTAATATAAGATAGCAGTTCTTCTCTTTTCCCAAAAAAGATGTTCTTTTCATTATAGCGGTCTGGAATGCAAAAGTAGGAAGTCAAGAAACACCTGGAGTAACAAGCAAATTTGCCCTTGGAATACAGAATGAAGCAGGGCAAAGGCCAACTGAGTTCTGCCAAGAGAACGCATTGGTCACAGCAAACACCCTCTTCCAACAAAACAAGAGAAGACTCTACACATGGACATCACCAGATTGTCAATGCCGAAATCAGATGGATTATATTCTTTGCAGCCAAAGATGGAGAAGCTCTATCCAGTCAGCAAAAACAAGACTGGGAGCTGACTGTGGCTCAGATAATGAACTCCCTATTGCCAAATTCAAAATTAAATTTAAGAAAGTAGGGAAAACCACTAAACCATTCAGGTATGACCTAAATCAAATTGCTTACAATTATACAGTAGAAGTGAGAAAGATTCAGGGATTAGATCTGATAGAGTACCTGAAGTACCGTGGACGTAGGTTCATGACAATGTACATGAGGCAGGGATCAAGACCATCTCCAAGAAAAAGAAATGAAAACAGGTAAAATGGTTGTCTGAGGAGGCCTGACAAATAGCTGTAAAATGAAGAGAAGCAAAAAGCAAAGGAGAAAAAGAAAGATATACCCATTTGAGTGGAGAGGTCCAAAGAATAGAAAGGAGAGATAAGAAACCCTTCCTTGGTGATCAATACAAAGAAATAGAGGAAAACAATAGAATGAGAAAGACTAGAAATCTCTTCAAAAAAATTTGAGATACCAAAGGAACAATTCATGCAAAGCAGGCTCAATAAAGGATGGAAATGGTATGGACCTAACAGAAGCAAAAGTTACTAAGAAGAGGTGATAAGAATACACAGAAGAACTATGCAAAAAAAGATCTTCACAACCCAGATAATCACCATGGTGTGATCACTCACCTATAAACAGACATCCTGGAATGTAAAGTCAAGTGGGCCTTAGGAAGCATCACCATGAACAAAGCTAGCAGAGGTGATGGAATTTCAATTGAGCTATTTCAAATCCTAAGAGATGATGCCGTGAAAATGCTATACTTAACATGCCAGCAAATTTGGAAAACTTAGCAGTTGCCACAGGACCGGAAAAGTTCAGTTTTCATTCCAATCCCAAAGAAAGATAATGCTAAAGAATGCTCAAACTATGGCACAAATATACTCATCTCACATATCAGCAAAGTAATGCTCAAAATTCTCGAAGCCAAGCTTTAACAGTACACGGACTGTGAACTTCCAGATGTTCAAGTTGGATTTTGAAAAGGCAGAGGAAACAGAGATAAAATTGCCAACATCTGCTGGATCATTGAAAAAGCAAGAGAGTTTCAGAAAAAAAAAAATCTATTTCTGCTTTATTGACTATGCCAAAGCCTTTGACTATGTGGATCACAATAAACTGTGGAAAATTCCCAAAGACATGGGAATACCAGACCACCAAACCTGAATCTTGACAAATCTGCATTCAGGTCAGGAAGCAACAGTTAGAAATGGACATGGAACAACAGACTGGTTCTGATTCAGGAAAAGAGTACATCAAGGCTATATATTACCATCCTGCTTATTTAACTTATATGCAGAGTACATCATGAGCAATGCTGGGCTGGATGAAGCCCAAACTGGAACCAAGATTGATTGGAAAATATCAATAACCTCAGATATACAGATGACACCATCCTTAAAGAAGAAAGTGAGGAAGAGCTAAAGAGCCTCTTGATAAAAATGAAAGAGGAAAGTGAAAAAGTTGGCATAAAACTCAACATTCAGAAAACTAAGATCATGGCATCTGGTCCCATCACTTCATAGAAAATAGATAGGGAAGCAGTGGAAGCAGATAAAGACTTTTTATTTTCTTGGGCTACAAAATCACTGCAGATGGTGACTATAACCGTGAAATGAAAAGAAACTTGCTCCTTGGAAGAGAAGCTATGACCAACCTCGACATCATATTAAAAAGCAGAGACATTACTTTGCCAACAAAGGTCCATCTAGTTAAAGGTATTGTTTTTCAGCAGTCATGTATGAATGTGAGAGTTGGACTACAAAGAAAGTTGAGTGTGGAAGAATTGATGCTTTTGACCTGTGGAGCTGGAGAAGACTGTTCAGAGACCTTTGAATTAAAAGGCGATCTAATCAGCCATTCCTGAAGAAAACCAGTTCTGAACATTCATTGGAAGGACTGATGCTGAAACTCTAATACTTTGGCCACTTGATGTGAAGAACTGACTAATTTGAAAAGACCCTGTTGCTGGGAAGTATTGAAGGCGGGAGGAGAAGAGGATGACAGAGGATTAGATGGCATCAACCAATAAACACGAGTTTGAGTAAACTCCCGGAGTTGGTGATGGACAGGGAGGCCTGGCGTGCTGCAGTCCATGGGATCGCAGATTCTGATACAAATGAGTGACTGAAATGAACTGAACTGGACTGTTTTTCTCTTTCTGACTTAAATGCCAACATTTATATATTTTAAAGTGAAATTAATAACACATAGGCATTTTCAGGACCCCTTCCCTTTAAACATATTGTAGAACTGAGCTTTGAGCAAACTCAGTCCACCCCAATAGAGACTTACCTCATAGGCAAGACCACACTTGTCTTGTGAAATCAAAATAGCAACTCCAGTTTTAGCTTAAACTCCGTAAACTGTGTACATGCAGAGCTTATGTGAGTACTTTGAAATTGTGGTGTTTCAGTCAGTTTTTCTAAATTTCAAAAGCTTTTTTTTTTGTTTCCCTCCAAAGCATAGAGTGTATGTAAAAGAAGAGTCAAATATGGGAGAAAAGGGAATGTAGAAAGGAAAGAGTATGAGAAAAAGGAAATCAGAACTGAATATTTTATTTGAAACCAATTTTCTTTTTTAAAGAACATTTTAAAATTTATAATTTAAATATTAAAATTCATAATTTTTGAGAATTAAATTTTAAACATCATCTGTAACTTGGGTTGGTAAAGTAATTAGATACAATTTTCCAAGAAGTCTACTTCTAGTAAACAAATAAATCTATAAAATGTCCCCTTTTTCCCTAGACTCACAAAAATTTTATACTTGATATCTTAATATGCTGAAACATATAGTTTTCAAACCTACTGTGTCTTTGTTGCTTTCTAACTTTGCTGTGGCATGCTGATCAAGTGGGATGGAAATTGAACTGTTCTTGCAAATTTAGAAGAAATAGTTCATCAAAGATGAAAATTACAAACGCCATGCTAAAGCTGATGGAAACCAGTGCCACAATTGAGTCTTTATTTGCCCTTTTAAGGACTTAGGCAAAGCTTTTTCCCTTAGCACAGTACATACAAGGTGACATTTTCAGCAATCTGACTTTTCAATTATGGATCTTTTGGAAAGCTAATGATGTCTGTATTGTTAATACTGCCAACATTGTGTCAGTACATGGAAGAACCTGTGATATTAAATATGCTGATATAAAAATATATGTTATTTCTGTTTAGCCGTGTGCAAACAATCTGGCTGAAGTGTTAGAATTGTAGGGAAATCCTCTCCAGAGATAAAAGTGGAATGAAATTCTGTTGAAAGCAGTTAAAAGGCTCTCTTCTTGAAGTGAGGCCAAAATTTTAGAAGTTAATTACACGGAGTCTGTTGCTCAAGATTTTTGGTTAATGTTATAAAGCCTTACCATAATATTCTTATTTGGGGGGATGGAGAGGGCATTGTTAGATATCATTTAGGCAATTACTTAGAATCTGAAGAAATCTATGCAAATTGAGTTTTGAGCACAATGATTGATGATGCTTAAGTTTTAAAGAGAGTGGCAATAACTGTTCTTCAACCAGTAAGACAAAAGGATCTGAGACTATTTTCCATCACATAATTACTCCAACAAAGTTGGGATCATATTCTTAATGTTTGTCCTTCACAGTAAACTTTCACTGATTGGTTATGAGCTTGGCCATTGTTCAGTGTGATGGGTTCCAGATGTTTAAATACAGTGACAGCTCACTGATAAAATGAATTATAGTGACCGAAGTAACAAACCCAAAAGGCATTCCGCTCAAAACTAAAAGGTATAATAAATGTGATACTTAGTCACATATTTAAGATATCATCCTTCCAGATCATTTTAAAAATATTTTTATTACATTGTTCCAGATCTCTTAACTAATATACAGACTTTAGACAATAAATTCCCAATGATATTATTTTCCATGTATAAATATGCCTGTTTGATATTTTCAGGGAATAAACCTTATTTGGTATGAAATTAAAGTATATGTTGTATTTTTTTTTCATTTACAGGCAATTATCAAATGGAACATGGTATTTGATGCAGAATAGAA
>SJYC01065322.1:0-24372 GCA_006408675.1 Madoqua kirkii | reverse complement strand
TAAATATCAAATACTCAGTTTTATTTTATGAAACAAAAAGAATCTTAAAGGAGTTAGATATGATCAAAAGCAAATTTAATTAAAATAGAATATTCTCCCCTCAACCTATTAGTCTTGTTGTAATTCCTCTTATGAGACACATTGTATTGTTAGAACTTATGTCATCCTAATAATTAACTGAAGTAAAATAATTTTATTTTTAGAGCTGTAGACTCTTTGATGTCATGTAATCTACCACCAGTTGTAGCAATTTCTTTGGTAAGTGGATATATGGCTACTGTCATCAATGGGAATCTTATCATTCATAAGACAGCATTGCAGAGTGCTCTTCAAAAAATATTTTTTGTCCCAGAGACAAAACAACCTTATTTCCTCATCTGTATGAGTTTCATGGTACTAAAAGGAATGCTTAGTGGGATTCTTGTTTGAACTAATTAGCCAAACCAAGATTCTTTTCATAGTGGTGATCTTTTTTTGAAAATGGAATTGCTGGAATTACTAGAATTACCAAATAATTATTAGGGTTGAAAAATTGTGGGTGATAAGCAGACTACAGATGAGGAAAATCATGGACCCAATATTTAAAGAAAAAAGAGAGATATATTCTTAAAATGACAGATTAATTTTTATGTTGATGCTGGTTAAGCTTCAATAACTGTTTATTTATTTATTTTTAAGCTGATTGTTAAGAAAATGGTTTGAGAGCATTTAAAACATGTTATATGTTTAGTAGCCAGCATAGGTTTACTTAGAAACAAGTTATGCCAAACTAACTTATTTCTTATTTTTGATACACCAGCGTACATAGGAAATCATTTCAGCGAAAGTCTGACCACATCTCTGTGATGTCCTTCTGG
Source organism: Madoqua kirkii (assembly GCA_006408675.1). Taxonomy (NCBI): domain Eukaryota; kingdom Metazoa; phylum Chordata; class Mammalia; order Artiodactyla; family Bovidae; genus Madoqua; species Madoqua kirkii. The sequence continues at coordinate 23,515 of SJYC01065322.1, read as the reverse complement.
ATATATATATTAATAAACCAAAAAATGGTTAAGTAAATTCTCAGTAATATGTACAATCACTGAAAGTCTCTAAATGAAAGACTCTAGGGTTGTATTTTTGACTGTGTTTTAAGATTTTAACGAATGATACCGACTTACATGTTCAAATTGTGGGAGAACACAAGTTAAAGAGGCTAATACAATCTTTCATTACCAGGCAGTATTCAGATTTCCCTGAGTCGATATATACACAGAGACACACACAAACATATGTAGACAAAACGTATTTGTGTGTTCACAGTTTGTTTGGATAGTGAGAGTGTATGCATTGCAGTGATAGGCTGATGTGCTATTTACAGTCATCTCATCTCCCATCCTTCCTTCTTTCTCTTTATGATCATGTCTTGTTCTCTTTCCTCCTCTTCCTCCTCCAGTTTTCTTTCTCTCTTTCTTTTTCAGTCTATTTGTGAAGAAACTGGGGCATTTGTCCTATAGAGTTTTCACCCATCTGAATTTTGATGATTTCAGCCATGTGATTTAGCACGTGCCTTCGCTGCTGTGTATCCTGTATGAATTAGTTATCAAAATGAGTAGTTTCCTTTACATTTTTCAAAGTTCCTCCTTCAGTTTTCTTTCTCTCTTTCTTTTTCAGTCTATTTGTGAAGAAACTGGGGCATTTGTCCTATAGAGTTTTCACCCATCTGAATTTTGATGATTTCAGCCATGTGATTTAGCACGTGCCTTCGCTGCTGTGTATCCTGTATGAATTAGTTACCAAAATGAGTAGTTTCCTTTACATTTTTCAAAGATAACTTGATTGTTCTAGTGTTTCATTGTTAACTTATGGTTAACTGGTTATTGGAGTTTCCCAGATGACACAGTGGTAATTTGCTTGCCAATACATGAGACACAGGCTTGGTCCCTGGGTTGGAAAGATCCCCTGGAGGAGGAAATGGCAAACTATTCCATATTTCTGCCTGGGAAATCCCACAGACAGAGGAGCCTGGCAGGCTACAGTCTGTAGGGGCGCAAAGAGTCGGACATGACTGAGCACATGGGCATGACTGACTTAACTGGTTAATGTGTTTCAGCCCTTTACATTTATTGTTGTTGATGCTCGGAGTGACCCATCTTTGGTCAGTGAGAGCCTTTCCGTGATGTTCCTGAGTCTTTTCAGTATGACCCCAGAAGCTCTGATAGCTCTCTTGCTTGCTGGCATGATCAGATGTTCCAGGCTCATCTTGTACTTTTTTGCTCTGGGCCTCCAGGTAGCCTTTTCACTCTTCCTCTCTGTCCAGGGAACAACTGGGAAGGGAGTCTTTTGGTAGGAAATTGTTGCACTTTGTAAAGTTGTGTGTCTGTCTCTAGTGAGTTGCTGAGCCAGATTGTCTCAGGTCTCAACCTACACTTTGGTTTGATTAAGTTGGTTGAGGTAGCTTTAATAGTGTGAACCATTCTCCTCTGTTTGAAGTAGCTTTGGTTTGTTTGCTTAGCCTTCTGTTCCATTTTTTGCCTTTAGGTTGCAGGGATTCTACATTCCTTTTCTGGCTGTGGATTAGAAGTGGAAGGACTGAAGCCCACTCTCATGACTCTAAACTGTAGGGGCTCAGACAGAACCCTAAAGCAAAAAACTGTCAGCGATGTGGTTATGGAAACGCCCACCCAGTCATGGTTAAACATTTCATTTTTCCAGGAGGAACATACCTTTCTTCTTGGAACAGCCACATGTTCTGCCTTAAGTTTGGATACTTAGAATAGCGAAGCCTGAGACAAGGATTTGGGTACAAATAGTTTATTTGGAAGGTGATCCCTGGAAATGTAGTGAGGGAGTAGGGTAGAGAGACAAGGGAGGCAGAAAAGCCAAAAAAGGCTGTATAAATGAGTGGGTTATTGCTGTGGGCAAATGGGGTTAAACTGTACTTCCAGTCTTCCAACTGTAGAACTCTTCCATACTGTCCCTAGGAAGGGCAAGGAATGTTTATATATCCATTCTCGTCCTTTCGTCTTAGTGTCATTCACTTTCACTTTTTGTAGACTTTTTGTGTTTTGTTTTGTTTTATGCTGTGGGCAAATGGGGTTAAACTGTACTTCCAGTCTTCCAACTGTAGAACTCTTCCATACTGTCCCTAGGAAGGGCAAGGAATGTTTATATATCCATTCTCGTCCTTTCGTCTTAGTGTCATTCACTTTCACTTTTTGTAGACTTTTTGTGTTTTGTTTTGTTTTGTTTTCTGACCAGGCTCTCTTTTAGGCCAGAGAATGCCCTTAGGGAAATAGGTGAGGTTACTTAAGGTGGATGGGATTGGGGGCAGGAGGAAAAAGGGACAACAGAGGATGAGATGGCTGGATGCCATCACTGACTCGATGGATGTGAGTCTGAGTGAACTCCGGGAGTTGGTGAGACAGGGAGGCCTGGCGTGCTGCGCTTCATGGGGTCGCAAAGAGTCAGACACGACTGAGCGACTGAACCGAACCGAACTGAAGCTCGGTGGCTCTTAGTTTATAGTGTGTGTGTTTGAGTGTATGTGTGTGTTTGTAGGGAGTGTGTAGCAGGATTAAGAGGTGACGTAGGGGAATGGGAGTGCGGTCTGAGGCGGGGAGGTTGATTTGCTCCCCAGTGACCATTTGGCAGTATCTGGAGATACTTCTGATGGTCATAGCCAAGGGTAGAGGAGAGTGCTACTGGCTGGTATTTAGTGGATAGAGGCCAGGGATATTGCTGAACATCCCTCATAGGGTTGCCCTGTGCAGCAAAGCATGGAGCCCCAGTTGTCAATGGGACTGAGGTTAAGAAGCTCAGGTGGAATCCCCAGCTGCAGTGAGTGCTGCGGTGGGGGACCCAGGGGTGTGTTGGGAGCACTGGAGGTGTCTGCTACATTTCTCTACATGTGCTTTGGGTTTCCTGTGACTCTGCTTTTTGCTCATGATACTCTCTTTATAAATTCATTTTTAAATCATTTTTACTCTTAATTTTTTGGTATACTGTGTTTTATTTCACTTTTTAAGAATGAATATATTAATGTATTTTGTGAATTTTTTTTTCTTTTAGAGCCATTTTTGTTATCTAACACGTAGCTCAAGTGCCACTTCTTTGATGAAGCCATCTCTTATGTTCCTTACTAATTCCTCCATTTTCAGAATTTCCATGGCATGTTATTCGTCTGTTTACTTTGACACTAATCTGTTTTAACCTTATACAATTTTTTCTGTCAAACTTTTATTTTTAAAAATAATGTCTATAAAAATTTGAAAGAACTGTACGATAAACATCTGTAAACTCTTTATGTAATTTGTCAGTTGTCAACAGTTTACCATATTTATTTCTCTCTACTCACACACATGTGCAGATGTATGAAGTTATAGATTTTATTTATATCTGTATGTCTTCATTTTTTTTAGAATCATTTTAAAGTAAGTTGCAGACATTTTGATACTTCACATGTAGTACTTCAGTATATATCTCTAATGAAAAGGAATTTTTCTTCTGCAGAATCTCTTGCCATTATCACACTCAAGAAGTTTAACATTGATGCAATGATATTATCTAATATGTGGCTCATATTTATATTTTCAGTTGTCTGGTGATGTCCTTTTAGCTTTTTTCTGCCAATCTATGGTCCAGGGAAGAATCATCACAGTTCTTACTGCTCATCTTTCTTTTATTTTCTTTAATCTTGAAAAATTCTCTAACCTTTTTTTGTTACTGTTGTCGTTTTCTTTTTTCATTCATGATATCTATGGTTTTGAAGACTCTAGGTCAGTTGTTTCGTAGAATATCCCACAATTTGGTTTCTCTGATTATTTTTCTTCATGATTCCATTTAGCTTAAACATGTTTGTCAAACTTTCTAAACAAGTGACGTTATGTCCTCAGTGTAGTCTTCATAAGGTCTATGTTGCCTATTCCATTGTTGGTGTTGCTGAGCTTGACCACATGGTTAAATTAAGGTAGTACCTGCCAGGTTTCTCTTTTATAAAGATAGCCTTTTTTTCTATTGTAATTTATTAGTAATTTGTGAGGGTGATGTTTGAGACTATCCTGTTCCTCAGTAAGATTTTGTGAAATGGTTTTAGTATCCATTGGCTAATCCTATACTGAATCAATATCAGTGTTTATAGTTATTTTCATATCTCCTAGATTGCAAGCTTTACTGAAATAGAATTTCTTGATTCTTTTTCTGTTACTGACATGACTCAGAGTATTGTATATGCTTAATATTTTTTGAGATATTGAGTGAATTAATAAGTCAAGATTATCTCTCTAGAAAATGAGAAAAAAATTCTTCTTTCATTCTGCCAGTTCAACCTAAATCTTTATAGTATGTAACTGCTTCAGTGGTTACATACTTTTTGTTAAGCTCCTTCAAGTATAGAATAATCAGTTACTCTTTTGTTTAGTATTGCTTCACATTTCAGGACTTTTTCTATAGTGTCTGCCAAATGACAGTGTTTCTTATTCTTCTCTGTAGTGCAAAGTTACTTACTCTGTACTTTTAAACTAACCTTTTTATTCACCCAAATATGATATTTAGTTCACAGAAAGTAAAATGTAAATACATAGCAGTTTAGAGGCTATACCTAAATTAATTAACATCAGTTTTTCACTGTTTCATGACAGTCCTCATTACTGACTGTTTAAAAAAATTATATTTGATTCCTAACTACTTCTGAAAACTATAAAAGAATCATAGAAAGGTTGAGAAAGCTTACTTTCTTTGTACGGTGCCAGATACATTGTAGTCATTAAAAAAGCATTGGTAATAAATTGTATTAATGAAACATTTTGTGAATATGCATTAGAAAATTATTACGACTAAAGTTGTCTGCAGTAGAATATTTATTACTCAATAAGTAATGCTAATTCACAGCATTTGGCTTAAGATATTGGTATTTTATGTGCTGAAATAAGAACACAGAAATTCAAGGGTAAAGATTCATTTAAAACATATTATAGCATCTGAAGATGGGACAGTATACCACTAATTAGCCTGAATTTTTAAGAATCAGCAACATAGCAAATTCCCTTTGATATACCTAAGAATTATGTAGCTCAGGCTTAATTTCCTGAGAACTGTCTCTTATTGTACAGCAACCACTGAAACAACTGGCATATTTTATCTGAAGAAGAGAAAGCTAAAGGAAGAGGTCATTTGCTGATAGTTGATTTAGGGACTGCCTTGTAGAATAATGCTTAGGGTAGGATTTCCATGAATAGGTAAAAGTGATATATATATTTTACCTATATAAGAAGGTACTTTTCATCAGCTAATAGCTATCCAGCAACAGAACATGCTGCTTATGAAGTCGTAAGCACATTTTACCTGGAAGAGGCCGTGGAAGGCTGGGTGACCTCCCCTTGCTTTCCTTTCATTCCCTTTGTTCTCTTCTTCCCTTTTATTTGTTCCTCTAGCTCTGTGTTGCTCAGTGTGGTCACTGCTAGCCACATATGCCTAATTACCTTTGTATTGATTATGCATTAAAATGATACTATTTTATATCTGTTGGCCAAATAAATGTGTTAAAATTAATTAAGTTTACTTAATTATTTTATTTGATTATTAAATATTTATTTCTTAAGATTATCAATTACAGATAAGAAGATGTAAATGTATTCCACCCTATCTCTCTCAGTGGTTGCAATTAAAAACCCTAGAATACCTAAAGAATGTAAATAGCAACTACTTGAAGACTCAGAAAAATAAGTAATAGATACTAAGAAGAGAGATACGAGCTTAAAGAATGGCCCATATAGAGGTAAGAGGTTAATTTCCTGCCCCCTCCCTATCGTTCTTCCTTTCCCTGGATCTTGGAACCATGCAGGGTGTGGACAGAAGAAGCTTCAAGGAAAACTCTTTCTCTTGGGTCAGAAGATCAAAAGGATTGAGTGGGGGTTAGGGTGGAGCTTTTTTTAAACCGCTGGCCCTAATCAGGTAATGAAACCAGACTCCTGCAGCAGCTTCCATAACTCTTTTCTTTTGTTCTTTCATCTTTAGGTGGACATAGACATAAGAAGTGCACTTGGGGAGGCTGTAATTCCTACTTTCTACCATAACACCAGGCAGACGCACACTTAGGAGCCAGAGAGTACAGAGAGAAATTGTGAAGTGGAGGGAGCTGGAGAAAAAGCATCCTTTAGTTTGTGTGTGGAATCTCAGACTTACCCTCAGGCTGCCCGTGTGTGGAACTGGACAGAACCAATAGGGCGAAGATCGGAGACCTGGACTGTAGTGTAGCCTCTTGCCCAGGTCCTAAACTGGTTTCTGGGTAATAAACACTTGGGGAAAACCAGGATAGCATTAAAAGGCTTTGAAAACTATACTGACATTTGAACCAAGCCCACTGAAGTCTGAACCTAACTTTTTATCAACTCATTTGACAACTTAAATGAACAAATTCCTCAAAAGACTTAAATTATTGAAATTCACTCAGGAAGAGGTAGATAGTCTGAAAAATCTGATATCTATTAAAACAATTGAATTCATAGTTTATAAAAGAAATATTTCAAAAGTAAAACTCCAGGTCCAGATTGTCTCAGGAGAATTCTACTAAACATTAAGGAAGAAATAGCACCAGTTCTACATAGTCTCTCTCAGGAACTGAAGTGGACACAGAATTTACCAACTGATTCTATAAGGCCACATTTTCCTGATAGCAAAACCAGTCAGAGAAAGCACAGGAAAAACAAAGCATGCTATAAACCAGTATCCATCATTTAAAGAGAAAAACCACTCTTCAAAAAATTACCAGCACATTGAACCTGTTCGGTTTTGTTCAGTCGCTCAGTCATGTCCGACTCCATGTTGCAACCCCATGGACTGCAGCACACCAGGCTTCTCTGTTCCTCACCATCTCCCAGAGCTTGCTCAAACTCATGTCCATTGAGTCCGTGGTCTAGTGGGAAAAAAATGTATCACTACCAGGTGGGTTTTATCCTAGAAATAGATAACAGATTCAACATTTGAAAATCAATGTTACTTCCATTATTTACCGACTAATATAAGCTATATAATCATACCAATAGATGCAGGAAAAACATTGAACAAAATAAAAAGTCTCTTAATGATAAGCCTAAAAATATTATGATGGACTGTAAACTAGAGAGCTAAATCTGACAAGATTGAAGTGAAATAGGGGTAAATTTAAAATCCTGAAATGGCTTCTGAAATTCTGGTATCCAAATTAAGACCAAGTCTTAGCATTAGTGTATATGTAAAAGTGTGGGGGCTTTTTTAGTTGACAGGAAGCATAACATGAGTTAACATCGATATGGCTGCCAAAAAAGCTACTTCAATATGCAATAATATTTGTTAGTACAAGTTTAGTGTCTAAAAAGAAGGCAGGGTTTTTTTTTTTTTTTTACTTGATCTGTGTTCTTTGGAGCACACCTGAAATCTTGTGTTTGGTTCTTGGTATTACCCTCAAAGAGGACTATAGACAAACTGGTACACATGCAGAGAGGAGAAAGGAAATGGTAATAAAGGAAATGGAGACCAAGTCATAAGAAAAGTAGTGGAAGAAGCTGGGATATTTAGCCTGGTTATGAGATGACTCTTGGTAGGATTGAAAGAGAGGTCATAAGAACTACCTGTGAATAATTGAAGGGCTATGATATTAAAGTGAAACTATACTTGTTCCATAAATTTCTAAGAATCAGTGGATGAAGTTTTCAGAGAAAGAGAGAGAAAATTTTCAGAGAAAGCTAGGTTAAATTTCAGTGTAAGGAAACACTATATCAGGAGTTAGAACTAACTCTTGGAGATGAGTTACCTCTCCAAAATCTTTGGTAAAACTATTGCCTAAACCTATCCAATGAAAATTTCCTTCAACCTGGCATTTCCACAAGACTCTTGTCTGACCCTTACTTCCTATAGTTGAGAGTTTCAGTAAATAATCATTTTAGGTAGCCACTGAAAAGAATTTTTCTTCCATCACTAGTGGGCTTCCCCGGACACCAGTCATTTGCCATTTGAATTGTTTCTTTGAAACTGTGTTTTCCTGGTGGTTATTTCAGCTTTAAGGTAGACAAAGTAGCACGATACTATTGATTGATGAAAATAAGGAAGGGAGCTTGGGGACAAGCTTCATTCCTTCTGTAACTGGGGAGCAGAACAAGTGGCCCACTCTGCAGCTCTGGCGACTGGGCCTTCCTGAGATGGTGCTCATATGTTCCAGACAGTGTCAGCTACCAAGACACAAGAATGTAGACAAAAACTTTCTTGCTCCTATTGTGCTTTTTATGAAAAATTGTAGACATATATTTTCAAAGAGAAGAATTTCTGCGCCATTGGTCCTACAGTTGTAGTGTGTGAATTTTCAGGGAATCATGAAAATTAAGACTTACAACAGCCCCATTTTGTTGTTAGATTTTGTTATACTTCTAGACATTCTAGGAGTTTTGTTTCTTTACTTACTTTTTTTTTAAACCTCACCTTATATCGCCTCTGATTTTATTTTTATTTCTTTGTTCTCTTGCCTGCTCTTCCTTTTTATGAAAAGTTGGAGCAAGCAGTATCCAAGGGATCTGTCCTCTGAGTTCCTATCATCTTGTCCAGGGTGAAATAAAGGAAACACGATGTTATTGCTCTTCTCTGTGATTTGTATTGGTCTTTTCTCCACCATCTCTGCCTTGAGGTTCAGGGACTGTGTTTTCTACTTCCTGTATATCTCCCCAGGTGTCCAATATGTGCATCTGTGCATGGTGGGTTTTTAATAAATGTTCTTGACTGATTTACAGACTGTTCTTCCTAGCAAGGAAACAGTGCTGCATTTTATTCCAAAGAGGTTATACAGTATTAAGGTAAAGTATTTTAGGAGTTCTTTGAGGTTGAAGGTAAAGAGCTTGAGAAATTCTGAAATGTGTAAGAGTGTGAGATTCTGGAAGACATTTAAATTTATTTTTTGTTTTGAAAATTACTTGTATAATATATTTTGCTCTGTGTAGTATGGTAATGTCTCTCTCTCTAAAAGGATAGTTACAGTTGAGGGTGTAATCATTGGTATACATTGTTTCCTTAAAAAATTGTTTTTTGTATATTTAAATAATTTTGGCAGCTTAAAATTTTTTTTTAGATTAAAAAAATTAGCACTTCCCCCCTGCCCAGTACTCTCCTTTATAAAAAACTCATTGGGAAACTTCTTGAAAAATAAAGATCTTTGTAAGTATTTACCTTATAAAAACATTATTTGCTTTTAAAAAGGACTCATTGTAGAGTTTTTTTCTTAAGTGGAGAAGTCTACAATTGCATTTTCAAGATGATTTTATTTATAAAAAGTAATTTACTCATAACCATTCAGTAAACACCTTCTAATTTATTTGTGTTTAAGTTCGGATTAAAGTGAGGTGAATTTTTGCATCAGAGTAAAAAACAACAACAGTGGCTTTATTGAATATAATTCACATACCATGCAATTCACTCTTTGAAGTGTATAGTTTGGTGGTTTTTAATACATTAATGAAGTTGTGCTAATTCCAGAACATTTTCATCTCTACAGAAAGAAACTTTGAACTCATTAGCTGCTGCTGCTAAACATAAACAAATGATAAGTATAATATATTGTAGAATAAGGTGGTTGACAGGTTTGCTGAAGAGTAAGTTAATATAAGGAAGGCCTGTTTCTTCTTTTCCAATTTGGATTCCTTTTATTTCTTTTTCTGCTCTGATTGCTGTGGCCAAAACTTCCAGAACTATATTGAATAGTAGTGGTGAAAGTGGGCACCCTTGTCTTGTTCCTGACTTTAGGGGAAATGCTTTTAATTTTTCACCATTGAAGATAATATTTGCTGTGGGTTTGTCATATATAGCTTTTATTATGTTGAGGTACGTTCTCAGAATAGTTTTAAATTAATAATAAAAAAAAAGAATACTTGAAACAAAATTGCACATTAACTACAAAAAAAAAAAAAGGAAGGGCTGGTGCTGCTAAATCACTTCAGTTGTGTCCAGCTCTGTGCGACCCCAGAGACGGCAGCCCACCAGGCTCCCCTGTCCCTGGGATTCTCCAGGCAAGAATACTAGAGTGGCTTGCCATTTCCTTCTCCAGTGCATGAAAGTGAAAAGTGAAAGTGAAGTCTCTCAGTCGTGTCCGACTCCTAGCGACCCCATGGACTGCAGCCCACCAGGCTCCTCCGTCCATGGGTTTTCCAGACAAGAGTACCAGAGTGGGTTGCCATTGCCTTCTCCAGAACTCATTAGCAGTCCCTATTCCGTCCTTTTTAGGCCCCTAGCAACCAGGGATCTACTTTCTGTCTCTATGGATTTATATATTCTGGATATTTCATAGAAGTGGAATAATACAATAATCATATAATATATGGTCTTTGGTGTCTGGCTGTTTTCACTTAGCATAAAGTTTTCAGAGTTTATCCATATTGTAGCATGTATCAGTATCTTTTTTTATACTTTAATATTCTGTTATATGTATATACCATATTTTGTTTATCCATTTATCAGATGAACATTGGATTGTTTCTGCCCTTTGGCTATTGTGAATAATACTGCTACAAACATTCATGTGCAAGTTTTTGTGTGGACATATATTTTCATTTTTCTTGGGTATATACCCAGAAGGAGTCATGACCTAACCCTAGCATTTTGAGGACTTGCAAGACTATTTTCCAAAGTGATGGCACCATTTTATAGTCTCACCATCAGGAAATGAAGGTTGTGACTTCTCCACAACCTCACCAACACTTATTATATTCTCTTTCTTTCTCTCTCATTTTTTTTCTTTAGTCTCAAACTATGAGTATCAAATTATGAAAAACTCTTTTTACCCCATTGAGTTGTCCTGGCACCCTTGCCAAAAATAAGTTGACTATAAACAGAAGATTTATTTTCAGACTCTGAGTTCTATTCCGTTGATCTGTATGTCTGTATTTATGTTGTTGCCACACTGTCTTAATTACTGTGGCTTTGTAATCAGTTTTGAAATTGGGACATATGAGTGTTTCAACTTTGCTCTTTTTCAGGATTACTTTCTGTTCATACAGAATCCCTTACATTTCCATACGATTTTTAGGACTGGTTTGTCAGTCTCTGCCCAAAGAGAAAAAAGCCAGCAGGATTGTTTGAGATCTGTACCTTAATTTTGGTAGTATTATATCTCAACAATATTGTCTTCTGATCCGTGTACAAGAGATGTTCATCTCCCATACATGTAGGCTTTCTTAAAGTCTTTCAGCAATGTTTCGTAGTTTTCAGAGTACACGTCTTCACACTTCTTTTGTTAAGTTTATTCCTAAGTATTTTATTCTTCTTGATATATTTGTAAATGGAATTATATTCTTAACTTCATGTTTGGATTGTTTGTTGGTGGTGTATAGAAAAGCAATTGATTTTATACATCCATCTTGTATTCTTGGAACCTTGCAAAACTTGTTTATTAGTTCTCATTGTGTGTATGCATGTGTGAATTCCTTAGGCTTTTCTCTATGCAAGATCATGTCATCTGTGGATAGTGATAACTTTGCTTTTTCTTTCCAATATAGATGCCACTCATTTCTTTTTCTTGCCTAATTGCCCTGGCTAGAACCTCCAGTACAGTGTTGAATAGAATTGGCAAGAGTAGATATCCTTGGATCAGTTTCATAGTATTTAGTGGTTTGGAATCATGTATTACTGACAATGCTCCTTTGAGAATTTGAAAATCCAACTTTGTGTCCTCCTGTAGTAACAAAATTTCTTCTATTGGAATTTAGCATGCTATTTATTTTTTGAGCATCAAGGCACAATAGATTCTGGCAGGGCCTTCCCCAAAATGTCAATGCCTCTGTTTTATTAACTTATGAGTATAGTTGAGTAAGAATGAATAATTAGAACATTCATATTGTCTTTGCCTCTTTGTCTTAGCTTGGGCTAATGCTTTGTAGTTAGCACATTTGAAGGAGGTTTATAATTTGTAATAGATATAGTTAAAAACCAGAGATGATGATAGTGGTAGGAAAGGTAGTGATTTTATTACTTTTGGTAATTTAACTCTACACCCAACTTCTGATGAGTGTATTTCCTTGTTCAGATTTATTCACTACAGAAAGTGGTAGAATTAACTCTACTTTATTCCTTACTGTAGATTTTGTCAGTAGTTAGATATCCAATTCAGAGAATAGAATTTCTTTCATATACTGAACATTTCTAGAATATATTCTCTATGTATTGTATTTTGCCATGTCAAACACATAAAGTCGGTATAAGAACATGTTTATTCTCTGAATGTGTGTAAGATATGTAGGAAGGTCAAGTATATGTACTTACTTTGTACTGCTGTGTATTTGTGCTTCAGTGTATATGTTCTGTCCCTCTTACTAAATGTGAGCTCCTTGAGATTAACTATCTTGGTATTGAAATGATGGATATCATAATACCTCACATATACCATGTGTTTATTATGAATTTTTAAAATGAATGGAGCCACTTACATATAAACCTCCAGTTAAGTATTCTCACTCAATGGCATAACCAATCAGTATTGTTGAATTTCACAAATAAACTTCATCAAAACCACAGTTCAAAAGCACCATTTCTTTGGCACTAAGCTTTTTTTATGGTCCAAGTCTCACATCCACACATGACTGGAAAAACCATAGCTTTGATTATATGGACTTTTGCTGGCAAAGTGATAGCTCTGCTTTTTAATACACTGTCTAGGTTTGCCTTAGTTCTCTTTCTTCCTAGAAGCAAGAGCCTTTCAATTTCATGACTGCAGTCACAGATTCCCTAAAAGTCTCAAAACAATATTTTAATTAGATTTTACTTAAAGATACAGAAAAATGCTGCTTGCCAAGAATATTAACATAAGAAGATTCAGTTTTTGTATTAAAATTGCACTCATTGTAGATGAAACAAGAGTACAGAAAGTGAAGAGTTAGTAAAAGGACACTGGGTAGCAGAGAGGTGGGAAGAGAAAAGGAAGGAAGGAAAGAAGGGAAGAAGTAAAGAAGACATGGATGAAAAAGAAAGAAGAAAAAATAATAGGTAGAAGAGTCATATTAAACTAGAGCATGAATTGTCTTTTTTACAAAAAGAAAAAATTAGAAAGAGCTTTTCAATTTCATGACTGCAGTCACAGATTCCCTAAAAGTCTCAAAACAATATTTTAATTAGATTTTACTTAAAGATACAGAAAAATGCTGCTTGCCAAGAATATTAACATAAGAAGATTCAGTTTTTGTATTAAAATTGCACTCATTGTAGATGAAACAAGAGTACAGAAAGTGAAGAGTTAGTAAAAGGACACTGGGTAGCAGAGAGGTGGGAAGAGAAAAGGAAGGAAGGAAAGAAGGGAAGAAGTAAAGGAGACATGGATGAAAAAGAAAGAAGAAAAAATAATAGGTAGAAGAGTCATATTAAACTAGAGCATGAATTGTCTTTTTTACAAAAAGAAAAAATTAGGGTCAAATGTTGGCCTCTTATTGCTTAGATTCTTCTTATTCTCCACAGTAGACAGGGAAGATGGTGGCAAAGATTTTAGGAAAGTGAGTATTAGGGGAACTTAGGCCACCATTTGTTCTGAGATTGATTCTAAACTTGAGTGTGCATTTTACAAAACCAATACACACACCACTGGGTCATTAAGTTTAAGTTTAGTGAATGTGCTTACTATCAATGAGTATGCAGAGCAAGTCTATAATGAAAATGGGTTCTGCCCATGAGTATATATTGTGGGTATGCATTGTAGTGAGGTTTATGGTATCAGTGGATTAAATTACAGTTTACTTACTCTGCTTAAATGAAAGCCCAGTTAAAATTATCAAAAGTCATAGTCAGGCCATTTGAATAGATAAGTGATAAGCATAGACAAAAACTACAGTTTTTCTATGATATCAGCAATACTTACTATGAAAAAAACAAACTAAATAGTTTAACTGTTGTTTAAAATCTAGCTTTATAATACTTCTTAGGCCAAGAATGCAAGCGAAATTCTTTAATGACATCTGTTCCTAAAGGAGATCACTCCTGGGTGTTCACTGGAGGGACTGATGTTGAAGCTGAAACCCCAATACTTTGGCCACCTCATGTAGAGAGCTAACTCATTTGAAAAGATCCTGATGTTGGGAAAGATTGAAGGCAAGAGGAGAAGGGGATGACCAAGGATGAAATGGATGTATTGCATCACCAACTCAATGTACATGAGTCTGGGTAAACGCCAGGAGTTGGTGGTGGACAGGGATGCCTGGCGTGCTTTGGACCATGGGGTCGCAAAGAGTCAGACAAGACTAAGCAACTGAACTGAGCTGAACTGAACTGAATGATATGTGTTCAGTCTGCACCATCCAACTCTCTTTCACCTTAGAAGAAAATTACTTGGGTCAAAAGTCATTGGTTTAAGTCCGTAGGCATATTATGAGACAAGAATGTTACATTCAAAAGCCATTATCAAGTTTCTGATAGAGGCTTCTGTGACAGAAATTCTAATTTTGTAGTCAGAGTCATCAATAAATATCATGGAGATTTAGGCTCTCTCTGCTACACTCAGATTGTTAATTCAGTAGAAATGTGTCACAACCCAGTTACTCTGGTAAGCTTGTGCATTTTTTTACAGTAGCATTACTTTGGGGAATTCCCTGGTGGCTCAGATGGTAAAGCGTCTGCCTGCAACACGGAAGACCCAGGTTCGATCCCTGGGTGGGGAAGATCCTCTGGAGAAGGAAGCGGCAACCCCCGCCAGTACTCTTGTCTGGAACATTCTTTGGACGGAGGAGCCTGTTAGGCTACAGTCCATGGGGTCACAAAGAGTAGGACAGGACTGAAAGACTTCACTTTTTTTCTTTCTTTTTAATTTTTACTATGGCTTCATCTACATACAAAGTTATTTTTGTCCATATCTCCCCGAGAACATCGGTGTACTTTCTCTTTCATGTATTTTCTTGACAATGCAGCCTGTTGAAAGAAGCAAGTGACAACTTTCAAACTTATTCCACCTAAGTATATAAAGCATTCATCTCTATGAAGATGCTATGGATTTTTGTATTTCAAATTAGTAAGCCATATCCTTCCAGTAAGTTTGATACTGTTTACAAATTAATCCTAGACCTATAAAAATATAAGTAGAAGTTGACAAAATCTTAAACAGAATAAAATTTATTTGTAATAGATGTGTAGATCAGCTGTGGTGATAGATGCATCCTGACATTTTATTTTAAATTTTTATTGAACATGAACGTGAATGTTGCTCAGTCATGTCTGAGTCTTTGTAACCCCATGGAGTATACAGTCCATGGAAATCTCCAGGCCAGCATACTGGAATGGATAGCCTTTTCCTTCTCCAGAGGATCTTCCCAACCCAGGGACCAAACCCAGGTTTCCCGCAGTGCACAAACATTCTTTACCAGCTGAGCCACAAGGGAAGCCCAGGAATATTGGAGTGGGTAGCCTATTCCTTTTGCAATGGATCTTCCCAACCCAAGAATTGAACTGGGGTTTCCTGCACTGCAGAAAGACTCTTAACCAACTGAGCCACAAGGGAAGTCCAAATTTTTATTGGAGTATAGTTGATTTACAAGGCTGTATTAATTTCAGATGTACAGCAAAGTAAATCAGTTATGCATATACATGTATCCACTTTTTTAAAAGATGTTATCCTGATAATTTTTAAACAGAATTGATTTTACCCTTTGCACAATTCATGAGAATTCATATGCAAATTTTCCACTCTGTAGATTTTGCTAACTAAATGCTTCATACCAGGTTAATTTAGATGAGTATAAAAGGGAAATAGAGCTTTTCATATAGTGGAATATATGTTTAAAGGAAGAAACAGGCTTTGAGAGCTGTGATGGGTTGTCCAAGGAAATATGTTGTCTTTTCAGTGTTGCCCAGCCAACATAAATGGTGGTTCTGTGGAAGATGAGGCATATATATTTTTTATATTTATTTATTTATTCCACAGATGATATTAAGTAATTGAAGGGGGAATTGAAGGGGAAGCAACTGAAAATTAACCACCAGGGAAGTCCCAGGGGATATGTCTTTTTACTACCAATGTTCTTCACAGAGTCTAATCATGGAGGATGCTTAAAATATTTGTTGTAAGTATTGTCTCCTTCTCTTATGTGAAATTTAGTTGCTCTGTGCTTTATACCACAATACTATGGAAGATTGAATATTGGGGGGAAAAAGTCTGCTGGAAATCATATGATATATTATAAAGCCAAATAGAAATTTTCTCAAGACTTGAGGCCATTGTAGAAGGTTAGTGGCACTGTATTTCTTCTTTAGAGAAAATTTTTGAGAAGTGGCTAAATTTCCATTAACTTGAGTTTCTTTTCCCCATTATTGCCTGAACTGACATTTTTATTCCGGGACAGCTTGTTATTTTCAGGAGATCGTCTATTCCTGTAGTCCTATGGTGAAATTTGCCAAGTTCTAGCCAGCCTATCTGTCTCCCCAATACTTTTCTCAGAGCATTGAGATGACCCTGTTGAAAAGTTGCATCTTTGAGGTTAAATAAAACCTTTGCTCCAAAATTTCTGTTTTGATATTTAAAAAAGTACCCTAGAAAAGAAGTTTATTTATCTCTTAATATAATTATAATTTGTCAAATAAATACAGAACAAGCAAACTTTTTTGAATAAACAGCTTTATTGAAGAATAATTTGTATAAAGTCATTTCATTTACTTTACCATATAGTTTGATGAGATTTGAAAAGTGTAATTATCACTTACAGAACTTTTCCCTCAACTGAAAAAGTTGTGTCTGTGTGGGAGCCATCTCCCTGTCTTCTCTTTATTTCTTTTTATCACTTGTTTTCATTAATTTGATTATCATGTGTCACAGTGTGGTTTTGTTTATGTTTATTCAGCTTCAGTGCTCTTTTTGAATGTGACAGTTTTTCAAATTTGAAATATTTTGATCGTTCTTTCTTCAAATATTCCTCCCCCTCAGATTCCAGCTTCCTTCACATCATATAAGACAATAAGACTTGATATTTTCTCACAGGTTCCTGATGAATCAATTCTTGTTTTCCTTCTTTTATTGCTTTGTGCTTGATTTTGGATATTTTCTATTTGTATACCTTCAAGTCTACTGATGTTTTCTTCTGCAATTTCTAATCTGCAGTTAATTGCCTCTAATGTATTATTCCTTCAGATATTATATTTTTAATTGCTAGTTCAGAAGATTTCACTTTTGTATCTTCCATTTCTTAAGTTTTCTTAACAGCTTTAAATCTGTTTTTAAGATTTATGTTTGACACTTAAGGCATTTCTGTCTGATCACTCCATCATTTCTGTCAGATCTGGCTATTTCTATTGATTTCTTTTCTGCTAGCAATAAGCTGTATGCTGCTGTTGCTGCTAAGCTGCTTCAGTTGTGTCCAACTCTGTGTGACCCCATAGATGGCAGCCTACGAGGCTCCCCACCCCTGGGATTCTCCAGGCAAGAATACTGGAGTGAGTTGCCAATAGTCCTGGTCTTTTGTACACTGGTTTTTTTTTTTTATTAGATGCAAGAAATTGTGAATTGTGAGGTTTTGACTGGTGATTTCTTTCTTTCTTTCTTTCTTTTTTTCCCTTTAATTAGTTTTAAACTATTTTCTGGCCTAGGAAAAGTTCAATACTTTCAAGGTATGCTTTTTCACTTTTTTACTGAAGTTTAAAAACAGCCTTTACTCTCCCGAGGAATCTGTCCAATGCAGCATATATCATGAAGACTTTAACCCTGAGTCCTGGGAACACACATTCTTCCCAGCCATAGGTAAGTCAGCTCCAGAGAATTTTCAAATTACTGCTTCTGGTTGGTGTTTTCCTTGGCTCCATAACACTTTACTTCATGCTTTATAAATTTCTATTCAGTCAAAGATCAAGAAGACACTTTTGCAGACCTCCCAAAGTCTGTGGATGTTTGTGTGGAATACCCATTTTTGATTCTTCTGACCTACAGACTTCAGCCAGTTTCCTCTCTCAGCTCTAATCTCGGTCATCAGCGCAGCCTGATGCTAGATTCTGTTTGAATTGTGCCCCCTCCTACCTGAGTGTAAGTCAGGAAAATTTTAGGGCTCACCTCATTTATTTTCTAACCTCAGAGATAAGAGTTGTACACTATCCTTATTTACTGTGTGAAACCGGTTGTCTTTTGTATTTTGTCCAGTTTTATAAATGTATTTGGCAAAAAGATAATTCCCATAGCAGTGAATTTTTCATGGAGAGTAGTGGAACTTCAGGTGAGTTTTGAAGAAAGTGAAAGCAAAACTTCTCAGTGAAGGAACTCAATCTTGAGGGATTAAACTGAGGAGAGAATTGATGCAGAGAATTATGGGGAAATTTAATAATAAATGGCCCTTGTAGATGAAAAAAAAGAAAGGCAGAGACAAATTTTATAAAGTGTCCAATTTTTCATATAAGAACATGCCAATTTAGTTACATTAATCCCCATGGAAAATGCAATGAAGCATTCAGCAAAGTTCCAAAAGGAATCATTACCCCAAAATTCTTTCCAGTTTCTGAACTTCTGCAGGACAGAGAGGCTAGGTTTGATCTTAAGAAAACCTAAGACTGAGTTCAAGCGTTTTCCTCCACTTCTTTCCTGTTGTTCTTTTTTTATCTGCTTTTCACCCAGTTTCTTGTATCATCTCTTTGTTGCTGTCTCAGTTACTTTTAGTCAAGATGTAAAATAACCTATCAAGTTTTATTATGAATAATACTGAGTTTCTTATTACCACACTTAAACCTATTTAGCCAAAGAATGCTCAAACTACCGGAAAATTTCAGTCATCTCACATGCTAGTAAAAAATGCTCAAAATTCTCCAAGCTAGACATCAGCAATACGTGAGGTGTGAACTTCCAGATATTCAAACTGGTTTTAGAAAAGGCAGAGGAACCAGAGATCAAATTGCCAACATCCGCTGGATCATGGAAAAAGCTAGAGAGTTCTAGAAAAAACATCTATTTCTGCTTTATTGACTATGCCAAAGCCTTTGACTGTGTGGATCACAATAAGCTGTGAAAATTCTGAAACACAAGAGAATACCAGAGCACTTTAACTGCCTCTTGAGAAACCTATATGTAGATCAGAAAGCAACAGTTAAAACTGGACATATAACAACAGACTGGTTCTAAATAAGAAAAGGAGTATGTCAAGGCTATATATTGTCCCCCTGCTTACTTAACTTATATGCAGAGTACATCATGAGAATGCTGGGCTGGAAGAAGCACAAGCTGGAATCAAGATTGCCAGGAGAAATATCAATAACCTCAGAAATGCTGATGACACCACCCTTATGGAAGAAAGTGAGGAAGAACTGAAGAGCCTCTTGATGAAAGAGGAGAGTGAAAAAGTTGGCTTAAAGCTCAACATTCAGAAAACTAAGATCATGGCATCCAGTCCCATCACTTCATGGGAAATAGATGGGGAAACAGTGTAAAAAGTGGCTGACTTTATTTTTCTGGGCTCCAAAATCACTGTGGATGTTAACTGAAGCCATGAAATTAAAAGACTTGTTCCAAATAGGAAAAGGAGTACATCAAGGCTGTATATTGTCACTCTGCTTATTTAACTTATATGCAGAGTACATCATGAGAAATGTTGGACTGAAAGAAACACAAGCTGGAATCAAGATTGCCAGGAGAAATATCAATAAGCTCAGATATGCAGATGGCACCACCCTTATGGCATAAAGTGGAGAGGAACTAAAAAGCCTTTTGATGAAAGTGAAAGAGGAAAATGAAAATGTTGGCTTAAAGCTCAACATTCAGAAAATGAAGACCATGGATGAGATGGCTGGATGGCATCACTGACTCAATGGACGTGAGTCTGAGTGAACTCTGGGAGTTGGTGATGGACAGAGAGGCCTGGCATGCTGCGATTCACGGGATCGCAGTTGGACAAGACTGAGCGACTGAAGTGAACTGAACTCCTTGGAAGAAAAGTTATGACCAACCTAGACAGCATATTAAGAAGCAGAGACATTACAACAAAGGTTCATCTAAGTCAAGGCTATGGTTTTTCCAGTAGTCATGTATGGATGTGAGAGTTGGATGTAAAGAAAGCTGAGCGCCGGAGAAATGACGCTTTTGAACTGTGGTGTTGGAGAAGACTCTTGAGAGTGCCTTGGACTGCAAGGAGATTCAACCAGTCCATCTTAAACGAGATCACTTCTGGGTGTTCATTGGAGGGACTAATGTTGAAGCTGAAACTCATGCTTTGGCCACCTGATGTGGAGAGCTGACTCATTTGAAAAGACCCTGGGGCTGGGAAAGATTGAGGGCAGGAAGAGAAGTGGACCACAGAGAATGAGATGGCTGGAGGGCATCACCAATTTGATGGACATGGGTTTGGGTGGACTCCAGGAGTTGCTGATGGACAGGGAGGCCTGTTGTGCTGTGGTTCATGGGGTTGCAGAGTTGAACAGTGCTAGTGACTGAACTGAACTGAACTGATTTATTCTCTAAGAATATGCTGCATTTATATCACACTTTTGTCAATGCCTTTCTACATGTATCTTAAAAAGCAAACTCTTTAAATAGATATAATTTTTATAACTTCATATAACACTCATATATTGAGAATTCCCAAAGGAGTATGTGATTCCAAGGATTCTCTCCTATACTTCAAGCCTATATAGCCAACAATTTTCTGGACACGTCCACTTAGACAAATTTAATGCGCTTATGCAAATTCATCAACTTTCTTT
This sequence comes from Madoqua kirkii, assembly GCA_006408675.1. Lineage (NCBI taxonomy): Eukaryota > Metazoa > Chordata > Mammalia > Artiodactyla > Bovidae > Madoqua > Madoqua kirkii. Next base: position 2,910 of record SJYC01065322.1, on the reverse strand, counting down.
ACTAGATGTAGTCTTGAAGGAAATCACCTTTCTGAATTGAGACTAGAAAATAAGGACCAGAAGACAGGTAATTGACTATTCTCATTGAAAGCATTTTAATATCTATTTTATTGAAGGATATTTACTTTAAATGTTGTGCTAGTTTCTTCTGTACAATGAAGTGGATCAGCTATATGTATATGTGTGTGTATATATATATATATATCCCTTTCCTCTAGAGTCTTTCTCCCACTATCCCCTGCCCCATGCTACACATCTAGGTCATCAGAGAGCACCAAACTGAGCTTCCTATGCCTCACAGCAGGCTCCTACTAGCTTTCCTTTTTACACATAATAGTGTATATGTCAGTCCTAACCTCCCAATTCTTCCCACCCTCCTCTTTGCTTCTGTGCCACATGTCCTCTACATCTGCATCTCTATCTCTGCACTAGAAATAGGTTCATCTGGACCATATTATATTATTTTATTTTATTCTTAGATTCCATATATATGCATTAATATAATGTCTGTTCTTTCTCCTTCCACAATAATGTAGCATCAAAGAAATCTCCTTTTTATTTAAAGGATAAACTGAGTTTCAGGGCAAGAAGACAAATCTTCCTACGTTTTACATAGTCCATTCAGTAATAAACTTTGGCAAAAAAGAAAATGTTCTAAATATTTTAATAATAAATTATATGGCATGATTCTTAATGATTATGGGCAATGATGGAAACATTTTCTAATGTATGACGAGGTTGCTTGTTTTCTCTCCTTTGGCTTATATAATTAAATTTAAAGCATCCCTGCAAGGTGAAGGGAATTATACTTTTAATTTTTTAATCTAATGTTGAGCATATTCAATTAAGGCTGCCAACACAGAGCCAATTCAGTACCTGCTATTTGGAGACCCACAATTACAGATCTTGAAGAAAAATTATGCTCTAGTTTAGAGAGAGAATTGTGTTAGGTATAGAGAGACACAGGGAAAAATGACGTTTAATCTGAGGAATTTAAATTCTTCACTCCCAATTTACCTGCTCCCAAAGACCCAAGATAAATAACTAAGTATGTTTTAAAGCACAGATGGTAATTGATTCTGTTTCATTTAAATGAGACAAAATTTCAACTGATTTATGCTTTCACTTTCAGGTATTTCTGGTGTTCTATTCCTTCAAATAATCACTTCAAACAGGACACTTCCCATTAGACACTTCCTATTAGACACTTCTTCAAATAGGACACTTCATCCTGAACCGTTTTCCCCCGTACGTCTCAGTTATAGCAAATGGTACATCTTAGTGGTCAGACCTTATGGCTTGATTTAGTGATACTCTGCCCTTGCCTTTAACTAGTTTTTTATAAGCTCACATACCTGTGGTCACTGTATTTCTGCCCCTGAGACATGACTTCCACATAGCAAATACTTTTCAACTAAGTTCTATTTCCTTAAAGTTTATTCATACCAATACGTATTCTTTTATCTTTATTCTTCTGAAGCCAATACAAGCAAATCAGCATCAGTGGACCCAAACATTTGTTATCCTCTTTTAAAAGGGCCTAACCTGCTGTGACAAAGGTTTTATGCTGATCTTTGTAGTTTTCATTAATACATTTCTATCTTAACAGTGGATTATAATGAAAACCAAAGTATGTTTGATATTTATCTATTACACTTGAGAATCAAGACCAGTTCTTTTACTTCATTTCAGCTTACAAATAAATGAGAATAGAAATTCATTTTAAGAAGAATCCAAATAGTGGATATTCTGAAGTATCTTTAAAAAATTATCACCTATTTAAAAAAATATCACCATGGTATTGTAATAATTGAAGAATTAATTATGAAAAGAAAGAACCAAAACCTTTGCTATAGGGAGCTGGAAGGATAGATGAGGAACAAGGTGGGTGTAGAGAGAGGTAGAAATAAGGTTTCCTTTTATGTCATTGTGATTTTGTGAACTCTACGATGTTAATATCTATTTACATAAACTGAATGCCTTATGGTGGTGCCATTATTTAGTGTCAAGAGGGCTAAAAAGGAATGCTACAAATGAATTTATTGGCAAAACAGAAATAGACTCATAGACTTAGAGAACGAACTTATAGTCACCAAAGGGGAAGGATTGAGGAAAGAGATAGTTCAGGAGTTTGGGATCGATTTATGCACACTACTGGTTCTATACTTAAAATGGGTAACCAACAAAGACCCACTGTATAGCACAGGGAACTCTGCTCAATACCACATGGCACCTCGAGAGGAGAAGAGTTTGGGAAAGAATGGATACATGTATATGTATGGCTGAGTCCCTTTGCTGTCCATCTGAAACTGTCACAACACTGTTGATCACCTACAATTCAATATAAAATAAAAAGTTAAAAATAATAAAATAATAAAAATAAAAAGTATTGATAGGTGTTCCCTCAGTGGTCCAATCTGTATGACCTAGGCAGGGGGTTGTCTATTTTAATGAAGACTGAGAATGTTGTACAAATTGCACAGATTTCATGAAACAAAGATAATGACAGAACAGGAGATTCTCCAGATGTACAGGCTGAGGAAATATTTGAAAAGGAAGACGTAACAAAAGGAAGCAGATGATTCTGATGGATGTTTACAAAAGAGCTGTCACATCACAGCTCTCCTTTGGTTTCTGCAGATGCTGTTGGAATTAACCCTGATGATGAGTGATTGTACTTCACATTCTCTGCAGATCAACAGGGATTCTCTGCTAAATAAAGTTTCTTTCCATGTTTTTTTTTTTCTTCTTCTTCTTTTCATTGAGCACAATACTTTTTGCCATTTTTAAGAGAGAGAGAAAAAAAGTAACTGCTAATTCAGCTCTACAGTAAAGAAATTTCAATGCAGTTTTTTCTTTTTGGTTTATTAAATACTTAGGATTTATGTTTGTTCATCTTTAGTTGAAGCC
>SJYC01065321.1:0-22548 GCA_006408675.1 Madoqua kirkii | reverse complement strand
TGACATTTAATATATTCTCCAATTGACTTTCATATATTTTTTTAGATAATAAAAATTTGTTTGGAAAAAAATTCATAAACTTTGGACTACTTATTATTCATGTATATGTATATGCAAATATATTAAAAACCACAATATCTTCTCTATTCTTTATTTTTATGCCCTTCAGAATTTGAGCCATCAAATCATGGAAATATTAAACTACAGCAGGACCAATTCTAGTCACTCGGAATAGTATTTTAATGCAACCTAGCACTATACTCAAATATATTCAGTTCTCATTTGGATTTATAAAGAACATTAGAGAATATCAACTTGGAAATTACTCACTTTTCAAATGAGGAAATTTAATATGATCGAAATCTAATAATAATTTCAACATCTACAGAACTAACCAGTAAGCTGAGCAGCAGGATGTCATAAATTTAATGTCATTTATAAAAATTACTTGAGTATTTTGGAACCAATATTTTAACATAGTAGATGGGACCTAAGTACAATACCTTACCTTGTCCTCCCTTTCATTTATGTTTAAATCCATCACTTGGTGTCAGACTGGAGTAATGAACTCAAATTTATTGAACTGTTTGCCATTGTTTTTGGCAATGGATTGGAGTAAGGGCATGAGTGGGCAAGGCAAAACTCGATTTCAGAAATTTTCAAGTTATAGCAAACAATTTTTAATTCTTTCTAAGAATGTACACAGCATTCATGTGAATCTGTGGACTAACCAGATTTTTTACAAATAAGATTTTCAAAATATGTAACAAGAGTTAAGATTGCCAAATAATTCTAAATGAAATGTTAACAGTATTCTTTCAGCTCTAAAAATACTACCAAATTTTTAGTGTTTCAGATTTAATTTTTCCTCATGGAAGCTAGATGAGATTTTAATTTTAGAAACAACATTTTTAAATTCTATTTCTCATTTAATGGGTATATCAGGCCTTTATGCTTTCATGATGTAAAGAGTGGCCATTACTGCTATTGCAATGACACCTCCTTCTTGGGGGTCCATGCCTCAGGGCCATTAGAGATATTACAGTTTATGAGTCACAATATACTTGTGGTACCTAAACTCTTCTTCAACTGTGTTCCACGTGTATCTTGTTCTGTGTCAGGAAAAACATCAAGAAAAAATTCTACAAAGCAAATGCCGTCCACAGTATAAGACTAATCTGACTAAAACATACACATTTTTATCCTAAGGAAATAGCTTTCCACTATATGAATGATTGTCACAATAAAACTTCTATTGTTATGGGCCATATCCTTACGCTAATAAGTATGCAATTGGATTGAGAAATATTAATAAATCGATAGATTTAATGTCTAAAAAGTGAATTCTTACATACAACTTTACTGTCAAAGTATGTTTGAGAAAATAATCCAGGTATAAGTAAACTTACTGTGAATTTCTCTCAGAATAAGAACTTTCTATTGATCTTATCCAACCTAAGAAATAGAAATGAATATTTCCCAATCAAAAATCTATGACATATATCTCTACTACATTTGAAGAAAGTGAATGGTGATATAATTTGATAGTCTTAGATATAATTTTCAATCAGAATATACAATTTGGAGACATTTACAATAATCCTTTTTAAAAAACAGATTACTCAGTTATAACATTGTTCCATTAAAAATTACACACACGCATACACACATACATTCAGTTTCAAATAGTTTCACATACCCCCACACAATAAAACCTGTTTTGATATAAAATTATTAAGGATCTAATTTCTCAGAGACCTTTAGAATTTTTAAATTGCAAAAGTCTGAATGTTGTGGGGATAAAGCAGGCTTGGCAGATGGATGGAAAGAGAAGAACAACACACAAAGCCAAAAGAAATGCCTGGAATGTGACTGATATTTGGACTTTGTGCAAACACATAGGGTGATGCCTGCAGAGGGGGCTACAGAAGGAGAGAGTATAATAACACATCAGATTTTGCTGTTTTAAAATTTTAAAACAGCAATTTTATAACAATGTGAAATCATCGTAAATTTAATTACAATTAGGTTGAGAATAGTTCATTTGTAAATGTTCTCAGATATTTCTTTTGCCCTTTTCACCTTAAGCAGCCCTTCACTCTGAATGAGTTGGGTTTACAAGCTATGCAATGCATCTTCCATGACATTAGTAACCTCTAAACTTCTGTGAAATGTATATGCTTAATCCTTCCCAAAATGAATCATATCTTTTTTTTCTTTTGAGCTGTGGCTAATTTAAAATATTCAGTACAAAATGAAAACTAAAAATGTTTCAGCTGCCTTACTGATGCACAAAAGTCATGAAAGGATATACAACTTGACATTATGGACGTTATCCCATTATTAAAGCAGTCTTAATATCAGAAGAAAAACAACAAAACTGAAATTTGAATACATGTCACCAAGTTGCAGAGAGTGTTAATCATAACTGAAGTGAAGAAAACCAGTATTTCTCTCTTATAACAAAAATAAAAGTCTTCATTCTAACAAACAAAGTTTTCAAAGATCTTATATTATCGAAGCCGTGCTCAATTGTGGGACAGCTTATTGTATAAGTAGACATAATAAATGAGGTGAAGTCAAATAGCCTTGAAAAGCTAAAATATTTAAATGAGTACTTTCTTTTCCCCCTTTTGTTTATTTCATATAATCCTTTGAAACATCTTTGCGTTTCTTGATTCTTTTTTTTTTCATAGCATTTTATTGCACAGGAATTAAAGACTGAGGAATATATTGTAGTATCACTTTTGGTAGGATAGTCTACATCGGGCTTCCCTGGTGGTTCAGTGATAAAGAATCCACTTGCCAATACAGGAGATGTGAGTTGGATCCTTGGGTCAAGAAAATGCCCTGAAGAAGGAAATGGAAAGCCCCTCCAGTATTCTTGCCTGGGATATACCATGGACAGATACTGGTGGGTTACAGCCATGGGGTCGCAAAAGAGTCAGGCACAACTAGTGACTAAATACACACAGCATATATTAAGACACCCAACATATATAAAGGATCAAAAACAATAGAAATTTATTTCCTATGCCTTTAATATTTCAAGGAAGGGGCTACTTTTCAGCTGACAGCTCTCCTCTTAAGGAGCCACACTCTTCATTTTGTATCTCTTCCCAAACAAAACCTGATGTAATGACAAGGAGGAAGAGAATGATTGTACTTGAAAATCAAAAAATCAAACAAACAGATAAAAGCGAAAAAACCTAAATGGAGGTAAACTTGGGTTGAGACGTGAGTTCAGTTCAGTTCAGTTCAGTCGCTAAGTCGTGTCCGACTCATGAATCACAGCACGCCAGGCCTCCCTGTTCATTACCATCTCTCGGACTTCATGCAGACTCACGTCCATTGAGTCCGTGATGCCATCCAGCCATCTCATCCTCTGTCGTCCTATTCTCCTGCTGCCCCCAATCAGAGTTTTTTCCAGTGAGTCAACTCTTCATATGAGGTGGCCAAAGTACTGGAGTTTCAGCTTTAGCATCATTTCTTCCAAAGAAATTCCAGGGTTGATCTCCTTCAGAATGGACTGGTTGGATCTCCTTGCAGTCCAAGGGACTCTCAAGAGTCTTCTCCAACACCACAGTTCTGAAGCATCAATTCTTCGGTGCTCAGCCTTCTTCACAGTCTAACTCTCATGACCACAGGAAAAAGCATAGCCTTGACTAGATGGACCTTAGTCGGCAAAGTAATGTCTCTGCTTTTGAATATGCTATCTATGTTGGTCATAACTTTTCTTCCAAAGAGTAAGCAGTCTTTTAATTTCATGGCTGCAGTCACCATCTGCAGTGATTTTGAAGCCCCCCAAAATAAAATCTGACACTGTTTCCACTGTTTCCCCATCTATCCCCCATAAAGTGATGGGACTGGATGCCATGATCTTCATTTTCTGTATGTTGAGCTTTAAGCCAACTTTTTCACTTTCCTCTTTCACTTTCATCAAGAAGCTTTTTCGTTCCTCTTCACTTTCTGCCATAAGAATGGTGTCATCTGCATATCTGAGGTTATTGATATTTCTCCTGGCAATCTTGATTCCAGCTTGTGTTTCTTCCAGTCCAGCGTTTCTCATGACATACTCTGCATAGAAGTTAAATAAGCAGGGTGACAATATACAGCCTTGACATACTCCTTTTCCTACTTGGAACCAGTCTGTTGTTCCATGTCCAGTTCTAACTGTTGCTTCCTGACCTGCATACAGATTTCTCAAGAGGCAGGTCAAGTGATCTGGTATTCCCATCTCTTTCAGAATTTTCCACAGTTGATTGTGATCCACACAGTCAAAGGCTTTGGCATAGTCAATAAAGCAGAAATAGATGTGTTTCTGGAACTCTCTTGCTTTTTCCATGATCCAACGGATGTTGGCAATTTGATCTCTGGTTCCTCTGCCTTTTCTAAAACCAGCTTGAACATCAGAGAGTTCACGGTTCACTTATTGCTGAAGCCTGGCTTGAAGAATTTTGAGCATTACTTTACTAGCATGTGAGATGAGTGCAACTGTGCAGCAGTTTGAGCATTCTTTGGCATTGCCTTTCTTTGGAATTGGAAAGAAAGCTGACCTTTTCCAGTCCTGTGGCCACTGCTGACTTTTCCACATTTGCTGGTACTTGAGTAGTAAATGGTATTTCAACAGAAAGAAACCCAAGCAGATGACATCCCAGAAAACACTATGAACAAAGAGAAAAAGAAAAGGATATTCTGGAAATGATGACTGTCTTGGGTTGCCAGTAATTCAGGATTCATGAGGAGAATCAAATGAAGGTCAAGTGGGGAAAAAGTTTTAAGTGTCAGAATATGGATGACCTTAATGTTCTGCCAAGCTTTTGCTAGTTATACACATATGTGCATGCGCGCGCACGCGCGTGTACACACACACACACACACACACACACACATTACTGGAAGGAGAATAACTTTCTAATCGAGTGAAGAAAAGAGAGGTGGGAGAGAAGTCAGTTAGATCACTATTGCGAAATCCAGGGATTTATTAAGTTCCTGAATAAAACATTGCCTACAGAAAAGAAAATGAGTGGATTTATTTGAGGAAAAATAATTGAGATGTAGAAATGCCAGGTCATAATAGGAAAATTAGTTTCAGAAATAAACGAAGAGAAGAAATTGAGGGAGTGGCTTCTGGTCTATTTGCCTGAGGGTAGAGACGCTATTAAAATGAAGGCAGAAAATGAAGACCGTGGATCTGACTGAGGGAAAGAAGACAACAGATTCAGTTTAAGACATTTTAGGTTTCCTGTATGAGCAAGACATGTCTCTTACACTCAGAGAAACAGCTAAGGGTGTAAGTTTGAGCCAGGGTTGGAGACAAATAGATCTCCTGGGGACTGCTGGGAAGTGTGAGTAAAGTCAGTTAAGAAAGGATTGTCAAATAGAACATCAATCAATTTTAAATCACCTAGGAAAGCAGTTCCACTGAGGAAGCATGACCTTCTCATACCAGTTGTAATTTTTGTTTTTATTAACTCAGTGATAGATGAGAAAAAAATCAACAGACTTGTTAGAGTAAGGCTTTTCAATTATGTCCTACTGTATTGGGGGGGGGCAAGATTAAAGTAGGGTTTTATTTTCTTTTTTATGTATTTATTTTCTTTTTAAATGATGACAAGTGGATCATTGTCAATAGCTTACCTTAAATATTGGAGAAATACTTGGAACCTTAGTGAGTAAATGCTCATGAACCAAATAGGGTCAGGTGTCCACTACTGAGCCAGTCACTGGCAAGGGGAACGAGAGGCCCTTTGGATCATGATTCTCTTCCTGCGGGAAGACTGGAATTTACCTCATCAAGATATCTAGCTATATGTGTGTGTTTGGGTGGGATAGTTTTTAACCAAATAATAATAATCATATTAAAATAATCGGATGCTCTTTTTAAAAAAAGAAAAAAGAAGAGTGGATATTTTGAAGGCAAGCATAGCATTTACTGTGTGCACTGAGTTGTGTCTGACGTTTTGTGACTGTGGACTGTAGCCCTCCAGACTCCTCTGTCCATGGAATTTTCCAGGCAATACCCGAATATGTTGCCATTTCCTATTCCAGGAGATCTTCTAGACCGAGGGATCAAACCTGAGTCTTCTGCATCTCCTGCATTGACAGGAGAATTCTTGACCACTATGCCATCTGGGAAGCCCCATTATTCACTATATCATGATTATCTGGTTAAGTGAATAAATAACAACAATAAGTTTACATTTCAGTCCTTATTATTGAATATTCTATAATGTGTTATTTCCTTTTACTCGAATAAATAGATTTCATAAAAGGATGTCTTTCCCTAAGCATACCACTTTAGATTGGCAAGAATCATCATTGTAAAACACATACATATAAGAAGTATAGAAAACTGAACTGAGTATAACATCAAGGTATATACTGGAAGATGTTTGAATGAATTTTATGATGTATTTATAATACTTTAAGATTGTAAGTCCACCAGGGAGGAATGTTGCTTATTGCGTTCACTGGTGAATATCTAGTGTTTAAACCAATACCTGACATACCGTAGGCTTGCAGTAATATGTGTATGATGAATAAATGAAGAAAATATTTATATCAACTTAGCTGTGGTTTTTATATTTCTCTGATAAAAGAAAATTCTCTTTAAATTTTTTATATTTGATTATTTGGTATGCAATCTGCTTTGATTTTAACTATGCCCTTTTGCAATATTTTGTCTAAATTTAATTGTATGTGACCTCATTTGCTCTTCAATTTCATCCAAAATTCTGGGTTTAGTTAGGTTGACTGGTTTTCCTTCTTGGTTTTCAAATATTCTGGTATAATTTGTTTTGAATGGGCAGAACTGTATTCTTTTTGATATCCAACTTTCTTGAACTGCACTTGCTAAAAGAATCCCAAGGATTCATTGTACTAGTTTTCAAGTTGATACAATTAGCTTCCTAAAGTCAATTTTCTTAATCTTGCTGGCATTTCCATTCCCTTCCCTTAGGGAAAGGAATTCAATTTCATCTACTTCTGATTGTTTCCTCAAGGTTCCCTTTTACTACTAGAAATCCATCTAGCTTTTCCCTATGAGCATGTATCAGATCTGATACCTGCCTTGGGAAATGTTACGTTTTTCACAGAGGACCATGCTGCGAGATCCCATTGCTTCCCAACTTCTCTGTCATCAGTATTCTCATTTTGATATGTGCCTATCAACCTTTATCTGTATTTAAAATTTATTTAAGTTGACTAGAAACCTTATTAATCTACTGTCTCTTAGTTTAGTGATTCACATCAGTGATTTACACCAGGGCTTCCCGGGTGGCTGAGACAGTAAAGAATCTGCCTGTAACGCAGAAGACCCAGATGTGATCCCTGGGTCAGGAAGATTTCCTGAAGAAGGAAATGGCTATCCACTTCCGTATTCTTGCCTGGAGAATTCCAAGGATAGAGGAGCCTGGCAGGCTGTAGTCCATGAGGGTCGCAAAGAGCCAGACACAACTGAGTGACCAACACTTTCACTTTTTCCCTTTTTATAGTAAATTTAGAATACAGTTATTCATATGCTCTTTATGTATTAACTTTAATCCAATTATTCCTCCCAAATAATCCCATTACTACACGTTACTCCAGATTTATCAATGCATTAATTTCACAAATAATTATAGAATCCTTTCTCTTTCCTAAGCCAGTCCTCCAATTCCAAATATTATCCTACTAGTTGTCAGGTATTTTAACAGCATCTTAACTGCAAATACTACTGATTCATTATATCATTAAAATTTACATCAGAGCATTTTGCATAATTTTGTGATTATTTCCTCACAATGGAATATGGTACTATAATAGATAGATAGATATTGTAAATATGTTATGTATGTTATGTGATAGTCATCAAAACACATAAAATCACAACCCAGTTGTTAAGCAGCTCTGGTTCTTATAATTTTTTTTTGTCTTGTTGAATAGTATGCATTTACTTAACTTCTACTTCTATCAACAGATCCTGGATACAACACTTTGCACTGGAGCTGATATTTCTATCTGAAGTTCCCACCCAGATCCTTTATGTCATTGGGGTGTAACAACTAATATTTGATGATGCCAGACAATTATCAGCAAAGCCCTTTTGCTCTGCATTTCTAGTGGTGATAGGTACTTAATGAATACAGAGGAGTTTTACATTATATTATGGAGATGAATACTGGTTCATGGTACAAATGAGTATTTCTATATTGCATTTCTCCAATATGAGAATAGCAATGCAATGTATTATTAAAAGATCAATCATTTTGTCATTACGGTCCTCTTTGGCTCCAAACCAGTCTATTGGATTCCTTTTAGTCTCAAGTAACAATAAAATAAATTGTCTCATATTAAAAGGGAAAATATCATATTTGAGACAGGATTGAGATTTTATGGCTGATATAAAAATAAACCCATTGAAAATGCAAGTTTCTTATCAATGGGTTGATGAATTATATGTGAACAAGATTTATTCCTTCTCCTTATATTGAGGCCTGATACAATGCCATTTGGGGTTTGATCTTTCAGAATAAAAGTTCAGTATTTTAATTTCTTGCATTTTAGTGTGAGAATGAAAAAAGATCACCTATTCTAAAGTCATCGCTTTATAGATAGAGAAACTGAAGTCCAAATTTACCCCTTGAAACAACTTCTACATACCAATCATCAAGCCCTAAGGTTTCTCCTATAACTTGATCCAACCATCACAGTTATAGAGCATGAAGTTTTAAAGCTAGTTTGCAGCTTGGTGGTTATCTGATCATACTTATTTTACAGCTGAAGAAACAGATAAATAAATGGTCCTTCAAGGTCGCATGGACAATTACTTGCAGCTTTAGGGGCAAAAGCCTCCTTGTCTAGACTTTTCTATATTATCTCAATTCCTCCCACTGTGTGCTACACACAGGGCTGTGGAATGTTGAGAAATGCAGCAGAGAAATAAAATATTCTCATTCTCCTGGAAGAAGTTCCAATCTTAAGAGACAAGCTGTTTTAGGAGATAAGATTTTCTCCAAACACAGGGAAACATGAGACAATAATGTCCTGTGTTCTTTCCTCCCTCTCTTCCCCATTTAGACCTCATCGTCAGTGCCCTCCCGGCCCCTCCTCTCACTTTAGCTCTAGTCTTTATCTCACATAATTGCTGTTATTCATTTACTATCTTGTTTATCGTTTGTTTCCATATCCTAGCCCCTCGAAGTCAGGGGTTCACTCATCAACTTCAGGATTTTTCAAGACATATGCTTCAGATGTTAAAGCTCCTAAACAATTCAGAAATATCAGAAAATCCAAACACACTGAGTATAGAGAAAGGGAAAAACAGCCTACACAACCAGTAAGGTTCTAATACCTCCCCAGCCCTATGCATTACTCTGGCCTATCCCTTAGTCTTCCTGTCTCTCTTAAATTTGTTATTACATCTTACTTGAAGAATCTATAAAAATCAAACATACATAATAAGCCTGAGAACCTTAAAAATTTGTAAAATAGAGGCTGTATTTTTACTCAGATGGAATGTCCCAGCTTGTATGATTCATTTGTGGGAGTCATTTGCAAGAGTTGTTAGAGAAGAGGATTGTACAAGCAAAGGATGAGTGAAGCCATCCTTTTTAGAGAATAAGAAGGCTCATGACTGAGCTTGGAGACAGCCTGTCCTTTCACTTCCCTTATGAGTGACTGCAGAGGGGCAAGGTCATTGTCAGCGACCTTGGTGGGAATTGTTCCTTCCCTGGGGGTAACAGGAAGAGTTAGGTGAGATCTCAGCACCAACTTGACCTTGCTTGGATAAACCATCAGTGTCAGTCTTGTGCACTTGTTAGCAAGACCCGTCTATGTTAGCAATATACTAGGCTGTAGGAACAGAAATGGCAGGAAAAGACTAACAATTGGGACTGTCAGGAAGGGATGGACCTTGGCATTGAGGGCTGCAGCAGGAAGCCAATAAGACCAGGAAAAAAAGCATCCAGGTCTAATAGAGGAAGGCAGGGAGCAGCTGGGAAGGAGCGGTAGCACCAGTCTCGGGGATTTTGCTGCACGGGGTTGAGGAAGAGTCAGAGTGGAGTGTCTGTTATTCTCGCAACTGTTGTCCATTATGCTGACCATCTCTCCAAGCTTATGTGTCCAGGAAACTCAAGAGTCATGGAGGAGAGGAAAGGGGACAGGAAAAAAGAGGAGACAAAAGGAAGGGTAGATCACTACATGGGACTTTCTATCCTTAGAAGACTATGATTGGTTGAAATAAAAACAGCAACAACACAATATGTCACACATTTCTTTGTTCCAGGCAAAATGCTAGCAGAGGTCAAGACTCAGGGGCACAAAGATGTGTGAATCTGAGAGCATCTTTTTCTTAGCTTGGATGTCATATTAAGATCGCCTATTGTGGATTTTTCAAGTGAGACTGAATTTCTCTAAGGCATGACCCTGACTTTGGCATCTTTGTGTCTGCAATGCCTAGCTCAGTCCTGCATGCAGTAAAACGACTCCATTAACTTTCTGTGCCAACGGAGACACCCTTGAGAGTGAAATGGGTGCTATTAATAATTACACCTGGACAATAGGCCTAAACTGGGGCTGCAAAATGAAAACGCATTGATGAGTCACTATATTTTCAGAGAATGAATGCACCTTGAGTGGCTTCAGTTCTTTGAGCTCCAGGCAGACCTTAAAACAGTCACTGAGCTCACTGGCTCACAGTTGACAGCTGAAGGCACTCTGACTCTACTCTGTGCCAGTGTGGATACACTGTTACTGCATTATTGGGTTGTGACTGTGCAGAAATGCAAAAGAAGACAGATGTGTGTGAGACAAGCCATTCCCTAGCCGTCCAGAGAGTGACTAAATCTCCTCTGCATCTCAGGAGGAGCTTGATAAAAGGATTTGTTGGCGGGGATTGTTCTTGGCATCCCGGTGACTTCAGGGGTAGATGTGTATATTGAGCTCACATCAGAACAACTGCAGAAAAAAAAAAGGAAGAAAAGGAAGCCAGACAAGGAAAGTGAGATGGAGCGAATATCCCTGCTGGAGACAATGACTAATTTAAGCAGGGCAGGAGAAAAACTTATTTTTTTTTTTCCAATTTCTTTTGCGTGACTTCAGAACATTCTATGACAGCCCAGCAGGCAACTTAGCGCTGTTAGAAGAGACTTGAGAGAGAAAGGGAGTGCAGTAAGAATTGGCACCAAATACCACTGCCAAGGGCCTGGAGGTACATCCTGGAATTTTCTACCCCAAAGGTAAATAGGGAGGTAAAAGACTTCAAAGGAGGGTAATTATGGCTCATTGGGTAAAGAATCCACCTACAATGCAGGAGATACAGGAAATGTGGGTTTTATCCTTGGGTAGGGAAGATTCCCTGGAGGAGGAAATGGTAACCTATTCCAGTATTCTTGTCTGAAAAATCCTATGGACAGAGGAGCCTGGTGAGCTATAGTCCAAAGAGTCACAAAGAGTGGGATATGACTGAGCGTGTGTGCATGCACACACACACACACACACACACATATCAGTTATTTATCATTGGTTATCAAAGATGCAAAAATTGAGAAAACTGAAATTAAAAGTTTTGTTACATTCCCTAAATTTGTGTTGGCATTTAAAACACAGATTTAGAATCAAATCTTCCCTGGTGGCTCAAATGGTAAAGAATAATCTACCTGCAATGAGGGAGATCCAAGTTTGATCTCTGGGTCAGGAAGATCCCCTGGACCAGGGCATGGCAACAGACTCCAGTATTCTTGCCTGGAGAATCCCATGGACAGAGGAGCCTGGTGGGCTACATTCCATGGATTTGCAAAGAGTCTGAAACACATAGCGCACACAACTTTATCCCCCATCTTCAACCATTTTCACTAGAGGCAAAAAAAGAGAAAGGAGTGAAGATTTATCCTTGACTGGGATTCTTCTTATGTAAAAGAATCAGTCAGAGAATTGAGAAACAGCTTTTCAGAGTTAGATCAAAGGGGGATCGTCTCATTGTAAAACAGAGGTGCCCACTGACGACGAAACCTCACTCTTTCTGGTTCAGGCTTGGCCCTCTCTGCAAACCTTTCTTTTCCATCAACAGAACTGAGAGCCCGCAGTCACAGCGATTGCCTGTCGGTGCCCCCAGTGTTTCAAATGGCAACTGGGAAGCAGACCTGTGAGAATTTCAAAGAGAGGTCTCTCGTTTATCACCAGCCGAAAGAAATTTGTGTGTGGCGGGGATTGCTACGCCTGAAGCAGCCTTGGGGGCTCTGATTTGGGGCTGGACATGCAGGCGTGAGGTCAGAGGATCACAGCTTCATGTCATGCAGGAACCTGTTGTTTCACAGCTGTGGCGTGGAAGTGGTTTCATCTTCTCCAGGCTTTCTCCCTTGGTTGCCTTCTCTTCACTCTACTTGGTTAAATATTTGATCTGCAGCCTTTTGAGGACCAGCACTCCCGCTTCCCTTTCCTCTCTTCCAGGCTATTCACAGGGGTGCATGGTATATACAAATTTGGGTTGCTAGGCAATGTTACTGTGAAGTGTTTGTGTGTTATGTGAGTGTGTAATCCATGTGGTATGTGTGCATGTGCATGGCTATGCATATGTGAGTGTGTGTGAGTGTGTGTGTGTGTGTGTGTTTAGTTGCTCAGTCATGTCAGACTCTTGCAACCCCATGGATTGTAGTCCACCAGGCTCCTTTGTCCATGGGCTTCTCCAGGCGAGAATCCTGGGGTGGGTTGTCATTTCCTTCTCCAGGGGATCTTCCCGATCCAGGCATACAACTCTCCTGCACTGGCAGCCAGATTCTTTGCCCCTGGGCCACCAGGGAAGCATGGTATTGTCTAGCCGCGGCATATGCATAAAGCATTCATTGCATGTATGCACATGCATGTGACTTATGTACATACTTGTGTGAGTGATTAAGCATGCCGTGCACGTGTGTTGTGTGATTTAAGCATGTTTCGTATATGAGATGTGTGACATGCATGTGGGTATTTTGTACGTGTGCTTCATGTGTTGTGCTGACCTGTGTTACGGTTTGTATGTGTTTTGTGTGTGAATGTATGTGGTACAGGCATGCACTTATGTGTTATCTGTAGTGTGTGGCTAGTGTTAGAAACGTATTGTAAATTTTATGCTTGTCATGCATTTTACACCTGCTGTGTGTCTGTTCCCCATGCTTTGTGGGTTGAATGTGTTTTGTGCATGTGGGAGTCTTATGTGGATTGCTGTGTGAGCCCTGTGTGTCCATGTGTATCATCGGGATCATGGAATTCCTTTCTCATGGTAATCGTCTGTGCAGGGCATGCTCTATAATTTGTCTTTGTTTCTCTTCAACTTTGGGCACCCGATGGGACCACTTTTCTCAAGATATCTCTGAGCAGTGCTGAAGGAAGCGTGACTCCTGAGTTAATGAAGGAACCACCTTTCTTCAGTAAATGATGGCAGATTTCTGTCGGTTTATCAACTACTCCACATCCTGAACCTCTCCTTGGAGCCACAATCGTCTCCCAGTTCTCACACATCAATCTTGACTTTCACATGGAGGTGCCATCTCTTACTTTCTCTGCATCCTCCTCAAGCCCTTTAATTATCCAGACTTGTCCCCCTACCCTGCTCCATCATCAAGCCATGGAAATGGCCTCCTGTGGTTAACAAAGAGTTAACTGCCACATTTATTGGGTACTTATCAGTCCTTGTATCACAAAAATTAAGCAGTCTCAAGCATTGTCCAGCATTTCATCCCACTTATGAAGTTCTCTCCTCCTCTGAATTCTGCAACAGCTTATCGTCCTGCTATTCCTCCTTCTTTGCCAGGCACCCCTAATCTTCTCCATCGCACCCACTCTTCAGCTCATTAAAAAATTTTTTTTGCAATGTGTTTATTTCTAAAAATAATTTTATTTGTTTATTTATTTTTTGCTGTGCTGGATCTTCGTTGCTACATGGGCTTTTCTCTAGTTGTGGCAAGTGGGGTACACTCTCTAGCTGCCGTCAGTGGGCTCCTCACTGGGGTGCCTTCTCTTGTGGAGCAGGGGCTCTAGGCCACGTGGGTTTCAATAGTCATGCTCTAGAGCACACGCTCAATAGTTGGGGTGTGTGGGAATAGGTGCCCCACGGAATGTGGGATCTTCCCAGGTCAGGGATTGAACCTGCATCTCCTGGCTTGGCAGGCATCTTCTTTACTCCTGAGCCACCAGGGAAGCCCCCAGCCCGCTTTTGAAATGTTAGTCCCCAATATGAACTGGTGTTGGAGAAGACTCTTGAGAGTCCCTTGGACTGCAAGGAGATCCAACCAGTCCATCCTAAAGAAGATCAGTCCTGGGTATTCCTTGGAAGGACTGATGTTGAAGCTGAAACTCCAATACTTTAGCCACCTGATGTGCAGAGCTGTTTCATTGGAAAAGACCCTGATGCTGGGAAAGACTGAGGGCAGGAGGAAAAGGGGATGACAGAGGATGAGATGTTTGGGTGGCATCACTGACCCAATGGACATGGGTTTGCGTGGACTCTGGGAGTTGGTGATGGACAGGGAGGCCTGGAGTGCTGTGGTTCATGGGGTCACAAACAGTCGGACATGACTGAGTGACTGAACTGAACTGAATACATTAACATGATCTCTATATCTGAGTTTAGTCATTATTCTTGGATGATTACATTTACACCGTCAGCCTTGATTCTCTTCTTATAAATGGGACACAGTGTTCTGGCACAGTCAAGACCCCTTCTGGATGCAGACCAGAAACTCTGGGTGCAGATCAGAAGTTCTGCCTCCCTCCTGGACAGGGTCCCCCATAAATCAGCAGATACTTCCAAGGACTTGCTCGGAGCCTATATCTCCTCTCTCTGTTATCTCTGTCATTGGCACCATTGTACATACAACCACCGGGCCAGAAACCCGAGAGAATTTTTACCTTCTCTTAGGGGAGAGTGATATTCTCCTAGGAGGGTTATTGGAGGAATAAAATGGGATAAGCAATAAAAATAAATTTAATATACCATCAGGCTTTCATTAGATATCCAGAAAATATTTATTTTACTTGTCTTAAAAAAGTACCATGGAAATTCATGGAGTTAGAGATAATTTTCAGATATGACTTAAGTAATATGTCATTACAAAATTTGATCTTGTTATGAAAGAAAACTAATGACAATTGTGTGTTATCTGGAATTCATCATCAAATTTACTGAAGAAACACTTCATAGTTAAAATCAATTATTTGTCAGTTATCAATTTATTGCTTCTCATCTGTAGTTCCGTGTATCATAATCCTGTATACTATTGTGAATAACAGTCATTATATCTTCTCAAAAAAATTAAAAATTACAGTATTTAAATAATAAATAGCAAAGACTATCTGACCACCATTATCTGGGCAATAAAATACTTTTATAATTTCTCCTCTCTTGGATGTTCAGAAATCTATGAGGTTGGAGGACAAGGATTATTTTCTTAACTTTGTAAACAAGGAAACTTTGCTTCCAGTGGATTTAATGACTTCCCCCACCTAAATCACATAGCTTGTTAGTGGCAGAGCTTGGACTTCAAGTTTATCCTCCCAGCTCTGTGTACTGTCTGCATAAGTGGTGTTATATTGTCCAACCGGCCAGACTGACAGCTGACCCGTCAGTTATGAACCCAGAGCACGGGTCAGTGACTGAACCGGGACAGGCTTCCTTGGTGGCTCAGTAGTAAGGAATCCACTGGCCAATGCAGAAGATGCAAGAGACAAGGGTTTGATCCCTTGGATTAGGAAATGGCAACGCGCTCCAGTATTCTTGCCTGAAAAATTCCACTAACAGAGGATCCTAGAAGGCTACAGTCTACAGGGTCACAGAGAGTCAGACAAGACTGAGACTGAGCAGGCACACACACATAGGCATACACAGTCACCATAAGTGTCCTTGGTGAGGCTGAAGTTGATGACAGCTTTTAAGAAAGGAACATACCTTTGGGAAGAAGCGTGAAGGGGGTTGTGAGCAGGTGATGTAACAGACAGAAAAGGAAAGATGAAGAAAGAGCCTCAGGGATATGTCTGCCAGATTGTGTTGATTATTTTGCCCATCTTTGAGTGCTCATAGAAGAGGGGCTAGAATGTGGTCCGGGGGCCTGAACCACCAATACAACCCTCTACAGACACACTTTAAAGTTTGTAAGGTGAAACATGTACAAGATCTGTTGCAGATCTTGAAATCCATTCTGTGACTTTTAAATCATTATAGTATTGTTGTTCCCAATCTACAGGTTAAGAAATTAATATTCAGAGTGGAGAATTTGTTACTGGTCATGTTTCAAGGTCAACTAGCAGAAAGACAATAGAGAGAAATCTAGGGCAAGAGACCTGAAATCTGCTAAACTTGTTTACAGTATTGCAGCTGGTGCTTGTCTTTGTTCTCTCATCTTGGGACACCTCTTTCACAAACGTAGATAATGACCATCATACTAACTGTGACATTGTTTGTGAAATCCATATCAATTATATATATGGAAGACTTGAAAAATCCAGTATACAGAACTAGAGAGTATTGATGTAAGTTTTCATTTCTGCTGCCTTTCTGCTCCATGACTTTCAGCCTTATCTGAAATGAAAGTGAAAACTGGTTGCATAGTCTTTGCCATACCATGGACTGCAGTCTGTCCTGCCCCTCTGTCCGTGGAATTCTCCAGGCAAGTGTACTGGAGTGAGTTGCCATTTCCTTCTCTAGGGGATCTTCCCGAGTAGGGGATCAAACCCAGGTCTCCCACATTGCAGGCAGATTCTTTACCAGCTGAGCCATAAGGGAAGCCTTTATTTGAAATGGAGGCACCATTTTCCTTCAGTCTTCAGTACATTTTGTCCTCAATTCCTGCATGGGAGGCCCTGGCTCCCATTCCTAGGCTGTTGGTTGGATCAGAAATGACAGAATGTCAGTGTGGGAAGTCAGATCCCAAGGGTCAACCTCTTATTTTTTCAGAGGAGGGCACACAGATCTGCAGTGGTGAAATGCAACTGGCCTAAGGTCACACAGATGGTTAATGGAAAAGCCATTTCTAATAAACCATCTGTTTTTCTTTTCTAGATCTTTACCCTGTTTTTAGGACTTTTCTGTCCACATCGCTATATTTAAACAGAGGGAAAAGAGAAGAAAAAGGATACTCAGACCTCTTGTTTTAAAATTATTTGAAATGGAGGCACCATTTTCCTTCAGTCTTCAGTACATTTTGTCCTCAATTCCTGCATGGGAGGCCCTGGCTCCCATTCCTAGGCTGTTGGTTGGATCAGAAATGACAGAATGTCAGTGTGGGAAGTCAGATCCCAAGGGTCAACCTCTTATTTTTTCAGAGGAGGGCACACAGATCTGCAGTGGTGAAATGCAACTGGCCTAAGGTCACACAGATGGTTAATGGAAAAGCCATTTCTAATAAACCATCTGTTTTTCTTTTCTAGATCTTTACCCTGTTTTTAGGACTTTTCTGTCCACATCGCTATATTTAAACAGAGGGAAAAGAGAAGAAAAAGGATACTCAGACCTCTTGTTTTAAACTCTCAACTTTCTAGTCCAAGTCCAGGTAGGGAGTGGCAGGGAGAAAATACTGGTTAATCACATCACCTCTTGAGAGAGTATATTAGCTAAGAGTTTTTTTTCTCTTCTCTCTCTCTCTCTTTTTTTTTTTTTTAGTTTTGTTATCATTAGAATGTTGGCAAAGGTAACAGGCTTCTGACTGCTTTTGAACTGCGGTGCTGAAGAAGACTCTTGAGAGTTCCTCAGACTACAAGGAGATCAGACCAGTCAATTCTAAAGGAAATCAATCCTGAATGTTCATTGGAAGGACTGATGCTAAGGCTGGAGCTCTAGTATTTTAGTCACCTGATACAGAGCCAACTCACTGGAAAAGATCCTTATGCTGGGAAAGATGAAAGCAAATGGAGAAGGGGGCCACAGAGGATGAGATGGTTAGATAGCTTCACCAACTCAATGGACATGAATTTAAGCAAACTCTAGGAGATAGTGAAGGACAGAGGAACCTGGTGTGCTGCAGTCAGTGGGATCACAAAGAATTGGACATGACTGACTGACTGACTGATCACACAAAGCAACATAACCTTATCCTGAGGGTATGTGTCTGGTAGAGCTTCCTGGTAGCTCAGTGCTAAAGAATCCACCTGCCATTTCAGGAGATATGGGCTCACACCCAGGGTCAGGAAGATACTCTGTAGAAGGAAATGGTAACCCACTCCAGTATGCCTGCCTGGGAAATCCCATAGACAGAAGAGCCTGTCAGACTGCAGTTCATGGTGTTGCAAAGAGTCAAAAATGACTTGACTGGAAACCAAGCCTGCATGCGTGTGTCTAGCAGATATTGAAACCCCTCAAAGTATTGTAATTCTCATCCTCCTGGGCATATGTTAAGATTGCCCTTTTCTTTCCCCTTGCAGTTAGACGTGGCTATGTGACTTGCTTTGGCCAATGAGACGCTGGTGTATCACTTCAGGGAAACTCCTTCGGAGCCAGTTCACAGTTGCTGTGTGGCCTTTATCTTTACCACCACAATCTGCAATGGTTTAGAGACGGCTGCTCGGCAGCCTGAGCTCTGGAGTAAGAATAACCCAGAGCAGCCTCCAGCTAATCCTTGATAAGCAGTTAGTATAAACCTGACATATATTTCTGCTGTTTATCGTACAGGGGTTTGGGAATTGTTTGTTACTGCTTCATAATCTAGATCATCCTGACAAATGGAACACACAGGTAAACAGCATCAGGCTCCCCTTTATTAAGACCTTCCAAGGTGGTTGAAGGACATCCACCCAGAGCAAGGGGCCATTAAAAGAAGAGCAACAGAAGCAGGGATGTAGCAACAAGAATAGAAGCGGCAGTCACAGTGGAGCCGCAGCTGTGCCCCCGGCTCCCCGGGCGTCCACAGCAGCCACAGTTGCTGTGAGGCTTGCATTCGCTTTTCCAAGAACTCTCTGTCCTTTAAAAGCAGGGACTGTCTGTCCACATTCACCATATCATTTCTCTACAGATTGTCCTTAGGGTGGGAGAACATTCCATTGACTGGGTTTATGATGTTCTGCTTCACTCCCTCTGGCCAGAAGTAAAGTTGAATTATAAAATAGGGCCAGCCTTATCTTGGGCAGCCATGCAACAATGGTATCTGGAGTGAGCGCTGAAATATGTCTTGGGGCTTTGGGAAATGTTTCAATTCAACATTCTGAGATCATCATCCAAAGAGTCTTGATAGTGTCCTTTAGGAGTCACTGAATACAAACAGAATAGAGAGAGGGAGAGAAACAAGCCTGCATTCAGAAGTCTCAAACTAATAAGTAAACCAGCAAATGTCTAGAAAAAGGATTTGTGGATTTAGTAAGGATAATGATTATAGTTTTGTGTATATATTGTGTATGTGTGTGTGTTATTCGCTCAGTTATGTCTGACTATATGTGATGCCATGGACTGTGGCCTACCAGGCTCCTCTCTCCATAAGATTCTCTAGGCAAGAATACTGGAGTCAATAACCATTCCCTTCTCCAGAGGATTTTCCTGACCCAGAAACTGAACCCAGGTCTCTGGCACAGCAGGCAGATTCTTTACTGTCTACACCACTAGAGAAGCCCAAATGAAAGTGTGTCACTCAGCTGTGTCTGGATCTTTCAGCTTTATGGACAGTAGCCCACCAGGTTCCTCTGTCTCTAGAATTATCCAGGCAAGAATATTGGAGTGGGTGGCCATTCCCTTCTCCAGGGGATCTTCCTGACCCAGGGATTAAACCCAGGTCTCCTGCATAGCAGGCAGATTCTTTACCATCTGAGCCACCAGGGAAGCCCCCGTATATATCACATATAACATTATTCACTTATCCAATCATATATGTGACTTTTAGAGGAAGGCTCAGGTCATTTAGTAGAAGACTATGTGGGTATCAGAAGACCTGGTTCCAGTTCATCGCTAATCAGCCAGGAAATCTTGGGCAAATTGCTTAGCTTCTGAATATTTCTTGGACCCAGAGAAGCTTGCATTCTAGAGATCTGAAATCTGAATGTTAACACTTAAAATGGTATACCCTTCTTCCCATCCTCATTCCTTTAAAGATTGCTCATTTAAAAAAAATTATGCATTTAGCTGCACCGGGCCTTAATTGTGGCATGTGGCATCTGGTTCACTGATCAGGGATTGAACTCCAGTCTCCTGCGTTGGGAGCATGGAGTTTTAGTCATTGGACCATCAAGGAAGTCCCTAATTGTTGTTCTTCTTAAGGGTGTTTCTTAGACATTTCCACCAAGTGCTACTAAAGGCAAAGGCAAAAGACAGGCTACTTCAGTGTGTATCTCTGGCCACAACTTCAAGTGATCTCTTTTCTATTAGTTACCCATTGAATTACAACAAATTACACCAGAAACAAACCTATATTGTCTCATTGTTCTGGTGGGCCTGGGATCCAGAAAGTTTAGCCAGGGTATCCAGTGTCTCACAGACAGTGGATCAACTATGGTTTCATTCAAGTCAAGGCTCAAATATGGAAGATTATGCTTCTAAGCCCACCTGCACAGTTATCAGCAGTGTGCTGTTCCTCATGGGTGGTGTGGCTGAGACCTTAGATCCTTGCTGGTCCATTCTTGCCATGTGGGCTTCTCAATAGGGCAGCTGACAATACAGCACCTGGCTTCATCAGAGTGATTAAGTGAGGCGAGAGAGAGAGGAAGACAGAGAAGCAAACTCACAGTCTCTTACAAATAACTTACTGTCAGATATGTTATTACATCACATTTCTATCCTCTATAGAAAATCTGTATTCTGTTCTCTAGAGGAAAGTCACTAGGTCTGGCAATTCTTCAAGGGGAGGAGATTGCACACAGACACAAATACCGGGAGGTGGAGATCACTGAGACCATCTTCGAAGCCTGTCTATCACACTTTCAGGCCAGATATGTCTTTGCGGCTTTGTGTTTTATCTTTAAAATATATGCATATTTGTATTTTATGCTTAAGTGTAGCTATGTTCATTTTGTAGGAGGATAATGCTTTGAGTTATTTGTCAGAAAAAAGGAGGTTTTCTAGAAAATTGCATCCTGCTTATCCCATAACTTTCAGTGCGCCAGCTTGCAGGTATAAACTGTGTTTGGAGGAGCATGGCCTTGGGTCATTTCCTTATATCTTCACTTCCAATTTTATTATTTATATAGAGGGAGAAACTAGTCCAGAAAGGGTCAGTGACTTGCTCCAGGCCACTCACCCTCAAGGCAATGACCAAGTTGGGACTTTATCCTGGGAATTCGAGTTTTGGGTCAAGTGTAGTTTTTTTCCAGACCTTTTCTTGCTAAAGTCTCTTCCTTCTGTTACGGCATCTAGCAGCTGCTGGACCTTCTCTGATGGCTCACAGTAAAGCATCTACCTGCCAGGGCAGAAGACACAAGAGACTTGGGCTCCAAGCAAGAGTATGGGAGTGATTTACTCTAATAAGCTCCTAACATATCCCTGAATTTCATGGATTTTTTCCATTTCACTAAGTTTTCCTCCCTTTAGCCTGTTCTATTTTATTTTTTGAAGTATAGCTGACTTACAATGCTGTGTTAATCTTTGCTGCACATCAAAAGGGACTCAGTTATACACATATAGACATTCTTTTCTATATTCTTTTCCATTATGGTTTATCACAGGATATGGAATATAGTTCATTGTATTATACAGTAGGGCCTGTTGCTTATTCATTCTAAATGTAAAAGTTTGCCTCGACCAACTCCAAATTCTCAGTCCATCTGTCTCTCTCCAGTCATCATCTTCCCCTTTGGCAACTGTGATTCTGTTCTGTATGTCTATGAGTCTGTTTATGTTTTATAGATAGGTCCATTTGAGCCAAATTTAGTTTCCACGCATAAGTGGTAACTATGGTGTTTTGCCATTCTCTTTACAATTTCATTTAGTACAATAATCTCTAGTTACATACATGTTGCTACAAATGGCATGACTTCATTCTTTGTGGCTGAGCAGTATTCCATTGTGCATGTACTGTGCATTTTCTATACATTCATCTATTGGGGGACATTTAGGTTAGGTTGTTTCTGTGGTTTGGATCTTACGAACTGTGTTGTTATGAAAATAAGGGTGCATGTATGTTTCTGAATCATAGTTTTGTCCAAGTATATTTCCAGAACTGGGATTGCTGGATCATATGGTAATTCTGTTTTTAGTTTTCTGACAAACAGTTATATTGTTTTTCATGCATGTACTGTGCATTTTCTATACATTCATCTATTGGGGGACATTTAGGTTAGGTTGTTTCTGTGGTTTGGATCTTACGAACTGTGTTGTTATGAAAATAAGGGTGCATGTATGTTTCTGAATCATAGTTTTGTCCAAGTATATTTCCAGAACTGGGATTGCTGGTTCATATGGTAATTCTGTTTTTAGTTTTCTGACAAACAGTTATATTGTTTTTCATAGCTACACCTGCTTAAACTCTCATACCCTGCGTCAGTTCAGTTCAGTTCAGTAGCTCAGTTGTGTCCGACTCTTCATGACCCCATGAATCACAGCATGCCAGGCATCCCTGTTCATCATCATCTCTCGGAGTTCACTCAGATTCACGTCCATTGAGTCTGTGATGCCATCCAGCCATC
>SJYC01065313.1:0-24012 GCA_006408675.1 Madoqua kirkii | reverse complement strand
CATATCAGTACAAATCCAGAGATTAAAAAACTCTTTGTAATTACACAAATTGATTTTCTAATATCATATCGATTTAAATGTTACATAAAGATAGCACAAGAAAACTAAAAAGTTAAAATAGATAATAATTTAATTGCTAGGGGGATGTCCATGTATGGGGTATTGTATTCCTCTATCAAGAAAATAATAAAGATTTTCAAAACTTTATGATCAGCTCATTTTCATAGAGTAAAACCTTATAAACTATTGAACAAGATAAACAGTTACATTGAAAAGTTGTAAATAAGCACTGTGCTAATTCTAGGATCCAGATAAAAATATAATACATTTCCTATACCATTGTTTTGAATGTGGATTGGCACATCAAATTAAATTTATATGCTGAGGTAAAATGCACTTCTCAAAGTGTATGGACATTATTCCTGTATGTCAGCACTATTGTCTAAATTTGGAGTCTGTCAATGGTCATATTTATAATAATTGCTCTACAATTTATACATGTCAATTAAGAAATATTTGAGTAGATAAAGTATTGACTGATTAGGTAAAGGTAATTAACTAGTCAAAAGTGTCTTCCGTCAGTAGAGAATTTCTCAAACTTTGTGTAAGATGAGCATCAGTTTGATATATAATATCCACCAGTCACTAATCAATTAGATAATAACAAACATTGGTTAAGTACCTAGTATTAACAAATAAGCGCTCTGTGGAATATAAGAATTAAAAAAAAGATAATAAAAGATAATATTGAAGTGACCCAAGAAGCACACCCCAGATAATGTCAGGACTCTAACCTTAACTACTATATAATGCAATATGAAGGTTATTTATTTTCCAATTTGAAACATATGTAGCTTTTTGGAGCTAAGAAATTAGTAAGAGAATTTGCCTGCATGAGTCAGCACCTAAATTCCCTTTCAACTCTTAGAAATCATACGAAAACTACAATGATAAAAAAACCTCTCTAACTTCATTTTCAGGGAAACTAGGAAGCTGACTTGAAACGTATGTATTGAGGAGAAGGTTGATAGTAGAAATTGCAGGGAATAATATGAGAATTACAGAACTGGTCAGCAGTGGCATATTTTAGAAAGTACAGGAATAGTTTTTTTCGTAAAGGTAAATGGTTCATTGTGAACTGTGAAACTACCCATTGTTTGAAGCAATGAGGGTGGGAATAAGTCTGGGAAGTACTGATGATAAACCTGCTTTCCACTCTGAGCTGAATGGTTTGGATAAAAGTAGAGAAGAGAGGGCTAAAAAAAAAAAATTTCTCAGAAGAGAAATTTTAGCAAAAAGCAGTCTAGAGAGATAAGCAGAGGAAAGATCATTTAAATTTTGAAAATTTTAAGAATATTCTCAAATATCTACAGAAAAAATCCCTGCAAACTTCTTGTCCAAGAACACTCCAACTCATTCAGTGATGAACAGTACAAAAAGAAATAGAACGGCATCTATACAAAGATGACATACAAACGGAAGCATAAAACTTAAAGGTTTGCACCACGGGGTAATCTCATTGCCATGGTGCCTATGAATAATGTGAACAAGCATTTCAGTGTACATTGAGAAAAATGACCTCATGAAACAAGAATCTCTATAACATTAGTCTAGGAACACAGATGAACTCAGGTAAGAGATGTCAAGAAAATGTGTGAGCTGAAATATGAACTGTCTTATCTTAGGAAAGAAATGGAAAAAAATTGCAGAAGTAAAGGCAAACACAAAGGTTGCAAAGGAGAATGGTTACTAAAAAAATAAATAAGTGAGAATCAAAATGAGGGAAATGAAAGATAAAGACTTAAAAATAATTTAAGGTATTATTTATTTATATTATATGGAAATATCCTCAATTCTATTGGACTGTCCTGGTGGCTCAGTTGGTAAAGAACATGTCTGCAATTCAGGAAAACCTGAGTTCGATCCCTGGGTTGGAAAGATCCCCTGGAGAAGGAAATGGCAACCCACTCCAGTGTTCTTGCCTGGGAAATCTTACGGACAGAGGAGTCTGGCAGTCTACATCCATGGGGTCGCAAGAGTCAAACACAACTTAGCAACTAAACCACCATCCTCAGTGTATGCATAATTGGAGTCCCTAATGAAGAAAACAAAACAAAATAAACTGAAAAACGTATTTAGAGGTATACTTTTAAAAAATTAATGAAAGATCACAGAAGGACAAATACTGTATGATTTCACTTATGTGATGTGTCTAAAGTACTCAAATTCACAGAGACGGAACGTAAGATTGTGGGGTGGTGGTTGCCAGAGGCTGTGGGGGGAAGGGAATGGGAATTTCAAGAAGATAAAAAAATTATGGAAATGGAGGGTGATGAACTGTACATTTTAAAATGTTAATATGGTGAACTTTATGTTGCATATATTTTACTATAGTGGAAAAACTCATGTAATAGGAAATGTCTTCTCATAATAAAAAAAAAGCTCTTGTTTTGTAAAAACAAACAAAAAAAGAAACTGATCTAGAAACAGGGCAAGACATAGTGTATTAAAAACACTGAAAGCTAAAAAAATAAGCAACAGTCTCACAATACTTGTAAAGGTAAAAACAGATCAAGTAGTCTCAAGTTACCTTCACAGAACCTTTCAATATCAGAATTCAGTGAAACAATACCTAAAACATACTTAAAGGGAGAAGGCATAGGAGATAGATTTTATATTCAGACAGCTGTACTCAAATATAAAAGTTACAGATATTTGTTTAAATATCAAAGAGACACAGATGTTTACTCTCAAGAGATCTAAGAAAACCACTAAAGGAAGAGTCTTCAACTAATGAAGGTAAGGTTGGTGAAAATGTAGTAACAAATGACGTAAAGCTTCAACTATATGTAACTGCAAAACAAACATTAAAATTAGAGTTAAATCAATGGGCTAAGGTATATACCCAGACCAAAAAATAATAATAAAAGAAAAAGTAGGAAAGAGAAGATAGGGAAAACACTGAAAGACGAATTTCTTGTCTCTTTTAAAATGTTTGGAAGCCAAAGAATATAATTTGTAAATGACAACTAAAACATAAATATATAAAACATAGTATTTGTAATATAATATATATATATTACCCATTACTGTAATACAAAAAATTCAGATCATAAGACAATAATTTTAATTTTCTGGAATTCTTCAAAATCAAAATCTGCTGCATGGATATAGCCCTGCTTCAGGAAGCAAGTCTGTGAGTCTCTAAGTCTTTTCCACACGCTTATCATCCTTTTGGCTTCCTTAGTGGCTCAGTGATAAAGAATCCACCTGCCAATGCAGGAAAGTGAAAGTGAAGGTGAAAGCCACTCAGGTCGTGTTCGACTTCTTGAGACCCCAGGGACTGTATAGTCCCTGGAGTTCTCCAGGCCAGTGGGTAGCCTTTCCCTTCTCTAGAGGATCTTTCCAACCCAGGGATCGAAGCCAGGTTTCCCGCACTGCGGGCAGATTCTTTACCAGCTGAGCCACAAGGGAAGCCCAAGAATACTGGAGTGGGTAGCATAGCCCTTCTCTAGCCTCCGGAATCGAACTGGAGTCGCCTGCATTACAGGCAAATTCTTTACCGAGCCATGAGGAAACCCAGGTTTAATCCTTGGATGGAGAAGATCCGGGGAAGGAAATGGCAACCCACTCCAGTATTCTTGCCTGGAAAGTTCCACGGACAGAGGAGCCTGGCTGAGCTACAGTCCGTGGGGTTGCAAAAGAGTCATAGATGACTTAACAACTAAAAAACAGCAATCATAATTTCGGGGAGGATCTTTTGATGATGACAAATGCTTAGAAGCAAGCAAGGCCTCTTGAGTCTCACTTAACACTGGACAAAGCCCTCCCAAAATAGGTAACGGTAAAGGAAGTCAAAAGGAACAAACTTCCATTTATAAAATAAAGTCACAGGGATGTAATATACAGCATGGTGACTACAATTAGTAGTAATGTACTGTATATTTGAAAAGTGTTAAGAGAGTAACTCTTAAAGTTCTCATCATGAGAAAAAATTCATTATGTATGGTGATACTTCTTAAGTAGATTTATTGTGGCTATCATTTCATAGTATATACAAATACTGAATTGTTATACTATACATCTAACACTAACGTAATATCAAAATCATCTATACTTCGATGTTTTAAAAAAAGGTAAAATAATTTTTGAAAGGCCTCACTTTTCTGAGACCATCTTTCTCTTTCAGTACCTTATCTGTAGCCAAAAACAAGCAGAATAGACTTCTGACATTATGCCTGTGGAGACAAACATTATATCTCCATGACACGTATGAAAAAGTAAAATGTACAATATGGTAGGACATGCTGATTCTATGGAGAAACTAGGGTATGATGGCTGTGGGTTTCAGTTTGGGGAGGGTGGACATGGAAAACCTCAGTAACAAGGTGGTTTTAATCAGTGTTTTGAAGGTGCAGTGTTTTGTTTGGATAAGTGAGTGTGAAGAGAGGAGATAATGGGAAGTAGATAGAAGAGACGAATGAAAACTGTGTTTTTCACACTACATCTTCTATAAATTTTGAACAATGTTGTTATAATAACTTCAAAAAATTAAAAATATACTATTTAGAGAACTAGGACAATTTGGGGAAACAAACTGATCATGAGACGAAATATTTGGGTTTTGGTTCAGATTCAGTACTAACTTGCTTGTGACTGTGGATGAGCCTCTTAATCCCCTGGGTTTAGTTTCTGGATCTGTAAAAATGCTGGGGCTGGATTAGGTGATCTTCAAATTCCTTCCTCCTTTCATATTCTGTGAATCTGTGATTTAATACAGTGTTCACCAAACTGTGGCTTAGGAAAATAGTTTTGGAGTCTAGCCATTTTTCAACCTTTTTATCAGCACACAGTTCTCTGCTTCTCTGCAACAGACAAATAATGAATAACTGTTTTTCCAATTGTAAATTATATAATTCAAATTATAAAAGAGTAAATATTAGAAAACTCATGGAACAGCCCCTTTTCAAAGGGGCTCATAATTAATGACAAAAGAAAAAGTCTCTTAAAATATAATGGACTATTTTTTTAGGTCTCATCATCAGCACCATAAAAGCACAAATATATTTTAATATATATTTAAAATAAATCTACAAATTTACATTTTTATTATTTTACAGATTGCCATAACCTTTGGGTGAGCCCCAGGAAAATTTCTGTTCCTCATGAGATTAAGCTCAATTAAAAGTGTGGGTGAGGTATTCCTTTCTGTATGTCATTTGGCAATTCATGATATGATTTGTTAGTCTTATATTAATAGTTGGACTTTGCTGGTGGCTCAGACGGTTAAGCGTCTGTCTGCAATGTGGGAGACCCGGATTCGATCACTGGATTGGGAAGATCCCCTGGGGAAGGAAATGGCCATCCACTCCAGTACTATTGCCTGGAAAATCTCATGCACAGAGGAGCCTGGTAGGCTACAGCCCATGGGGTCACAAAGAGTCAGAAACAACTGAGCGACTTTACCTTACCTATATTAATAGGTATGTACCTAAATTCTGACTCCTCTCTCTGAATTTCATGGAATTAACTCCTTAGAGCAAGATCTTACATGGTTAGTAATTTCCACAATATGTTCTACAGAACTCAGTACACATATGTGCTCAAATATGGTTTTATCTTGACTGATCTATGATATGAGGAAAGATATAAAGTGGAAAGCATGTGCAGCCCTTTGAAAAGATGAGTGCCAAATTCTCCTATTGCTGATTAGTCCCTAGTTTCTGCCGCACTCTACAACCCCATGGATGGATTGTAGCCCACCAGGTACCTCTGTCCATGGGATTCTCCAGGCAAGAGACTAGAGTGGATATTGCCCTTTCCTCCTCCAGGGGATTTTCCCGACCCAGGAAGTGAACTTGTGACTCTTGCATTTCCAGACAGATTCTTTACCACTGAGCCAACTGGGAAGCTACTGTGATGTAAACGAGCAAATAGTAAAAACAGGCCAAATATACAAAGTCCATCCTGCCCACTAAATCAACAACTCTTACATAAGAGAATAAATGTCACAAGTATGAGATGTTACCATTTAAACAGTGAAAAAGTTTGCATGGTTACAAAATAGCATAATGATATCTTATTTCGATTTTCTCTCTGATCCAGGAGGATTTGATAGCCAGATATTTGTCTTAATAGCAAGGGAAGGATGACTATGATTTTTAGGAACAGATTCTCTTAAAATGCAGATTGAATGAAGTTCCTTGAAACCAAGACTGCAACATTCACTATGGTCTCCATACATCCTCTGGAAACATGAAATATGGATAGTGTGACATTTTGGTAGAGTATCCCACTACATTTCTTTTTTCATTCATCTAAATGTACTCATTGTTTTATAGGGGAACTTTTTGAAAAAATTTTTCTAGTGTTAGTTGCTTAGTCACGTCCAACCCTTTGTGATCCCATGCACTTTGGCCCTTGTCCAAGTACTGATAAAAACCACATTTAAATAAATGGTCTCACATACTCCCACTCCTATATGATTACACATTTATACGCTATCTTTTGTCCTCATACATGAAATATATTTTGAAGATTTCTTCATCAGTACCACCTAATAAAAGTGTATAATGCCCTAAAATCAGATTGACAAAGTGAATAATTTTTAGTCAGAGGGATCATGTTATAAAAACAAGTTTCAGTCAGAGCAATAAAACTGCATCACTTGTTTGCAGTTCTGAACAGCTGCTTTAGCCTTTGATCTAACAGAAGCTTGGGAAGAATTCTGTCCTAATTATCCTCAATCATCATGGTCATCACCTGGTTTGACTTTGTTATACTTCTTGACTAATTTCCTATTATAGGTATGTATCACTGATATGTTAAATGTATCTAAATATTCTCTCTGTATTTGTCTTCTCTATTCCTTTTTATTATATTAAATTACCATATTATTGCTGTGTAAAACCCTATTACAGCTATATCCAAACTAGAATAATGTTGTATAGTGTCAGTATAAACAATTTCAAAAAATGTGGTACTAAAATAATGATTCACAAAATATTCTTTTTTCTTGCAAGTTTATGCAAGATTTTCACTACAACTAAAAAAAAAAAAAGTACTACCTTAATTTGTTTATTTTCTTTTTCTTGCTCCCAGCATACAGATATATCAGAAAATTGAACTAGAAAATATCTTTATTTGGATAAGTAGCTATGTAGGGGAAAATGCTTTAGAATTTGTAATTTGGATTATTTGTTCTCAGGAAATTAAAATCCCACCAATTAGAAAACTATTGTTTTCATTTTTCAGAAATAGCTAAAACTAAAATGTTATTTTGCAGTGATACTAAAACTGGGTAGGAATTGGTACAAGAAACAAAATCAGTCATTTTCCAAAGTAGACAAAGAGCAAACAGGGAAAATTGAATTGAGTTTAAATATATTAAATATTATGTTAGATCCAAAAATGAGTCATGATATTAGCACAAGACTGACACAAGTTGAAAAACATATTGTGGGGAATATACTGCTAATAGGCTTCCTTAATTTCCACCTCGAAAGAAAATTGTCATAGTTTTATTGCTGAAATGATACTTATGTCAGAAAACTTTATGATGTATATTTCCAGGCCTTTTTCATTTAAACCTCAATAACTTGTTGTTTTCAGAAGTGATATTGCACAACATTAGTAGCTTTTATCACTTAAGATCATTCAATACTTTCTGGGCCTTTGGATTCAAAAATTGATAAGGTATCTTAGTTAAATCATAAGTAATCATCAACTTCTGTTTTTGTTTCACAGGACACAAGAATTAGCAAAAGATTTCTGGAGGACTCTACACTGTCTAAAAGAGAACCTGACTTATCTGGGCTATCGTCATGCTAACCACCGAGTTCACCTGAAACCCATAGATCAGAAGGAAAAACATTCTTGAACCTTCTTCACCTCTGAAGTTACAGAGATGGTCTGTGTCAGTGAAGGGCCCCTAAGTAGCTAGGCCGGAATACATTCTAAGACCTATATGAGCTTTTTACAAACAGCTTATTATCAATTCCACTGCTAAGTGCAAGACTCTGGATTATGAATGGTGGAAATACGTAGACAAAACACTATAGGTCCTACCCTGAAGGACCTAATAGTCTAAAGAGTAGAGTGAAGAATTCTATACAAATATCTGGATAATGGTGAAAACAAAACTCACCCAATTCAGAGCCATCTCATTCTACATGGACCAACACCTATGCCTGTCCCACATATTTCTAGTTTTAGTAACGGTACCTCCCAAGGTAGATACATGGCAAACTTCTTAACTCCTTCTTCCATCTTGACCTCTTTAACCCTGATACCTATGTTTTAGGTTAAAAAAATAATTTCATTCCCCTCTCCCAAATAGCTATCTCACCACCTCCCCCGATCCCATAGCCTCTTCAAAATAACTTTTCTAATATGCTCATCAGATCATATTCCTTATCAGCAACCTATAAGCTTAGTTACAAACGCTTGTGTGGAAAAGATAAGGCTTTGGTCATCTCAGTCCTCACTGACTCGCTTTCTTACTTCTTACCAGTTTCTTCTGTGCCAAAAAAGTTTGACATTGTTTAATTGTCCTCAGAGAAGTGATTAGACATGTGCTTTCACACATGCTCATCTGTTTGAAAAGACTTGTGCCACTCTACTGGGCACCCAATGTGATTGCTGTGAGCTCTCCTTCATCCTTTATTGTCAATCCAAATAATCCTCATCCTATGATGTATTTGCCCTAATGACCTAAATACTAATATAGCCACTTATTCATATAATAACATCTGTTGTTCTCTACAGAGCCCTTTCAACATGATGTCATATTTTTTTTTCTCATGTCTGCAACACCACTAGATTGGGAACATCTTGAGTAGAGACAACATTAATTTTTTCTTTTTTCATTTCATAGCCCAGTTCTTATTGCAGTTCTGAAACACAAAGTAAATTCTCAACAAACATTGACTTGAAAATACAACTATAAAGTAATAACACAAAACAGCCTGTGAAAAATGCTGGGATAGTTACATCTAAGTTGAGAGATTACATCAAGCAGATAAAATCAGGAAAGACTTCCTGGTATAAGTTATATTTGAGTCAAACAAAAGAATGCATAGAATTTAAAAACATGGAATGGAAGAATCAAAATGCTTTACTTGGAGAATTGCATGATCAATAAGAGGAAATGGAAAAAATATTCCCTGTTAATGAGGAACTGGACTCAATAGAGAATGGATACAAGATAAAGAACTATAATAAATAAGGTGGAAAAGTTGTCTTGATGATAGATTGCTAGACATTGTCAATATCTGTCTAAGGAGTATTAGTTCATGTTTTTCTCTAGGAAATAAAATATGGATATATTGAAGGAGTGCTGTCTTTATGCACAAAAATGATCACATATATTTTGTCAGGGAAAGGAATGATAATAACTTAAGTAGTAAAGTCAGCTTAGGAAAGATATGATGGACATTTACATATAGTGTTTTCTTCTAGAAGATACGGCTATATTAAAAGATAAATAGATGATACTGCTATAATCATAGCTACAGACACAAACATAGAAACAGATAGAGATACTGATTCTGATAGAAATATTGACCTTGATATTCTGATAAATTTAATAAATGAAATAATGTGGAAGAAGACTTTTGACAACTTTTGAACTTGAATAGCTGCAATTTAGAGTATATAAGATTCTAGAAGGGAGTTGGCAGCCCTGGAAGTAGGATAAAGGGAAGAGAGAGGGCAGAGATAAATCAAAGAACCCACTGATTTGGCATCTTTTATCTATTATCTTGTGCTATTAATTTCCTTTATTTACATAAAACCAGACAAGTTTACTGAGGGTAGGGTCCTTCATTATATTTTTTGAAACCCTACCACTCAACATGGGATATGATCAGTTTGGGGTAATCAGCAAAATCAAATGGATCTGACCACAGCTGAAGAGTCAATGCTACTTCCTATCTACAGCTTCTGCCATCTATGGCATTTGATTATTTTCTTTGAAATTTGGATTTCCTGGGCCATGGCAAGGGCATATCTATGTTAGATTTACCTGTCAGTGGCTTATCTGGTCACAAATCAAATCCGTATACTGCCTTTCAAAGACCTGAGACTTCAGTGTTCTTATATAAGTCAATGACCCATGCTATTTAATCATACTACACATGAAAAAAAACCTCCCAGCTTGAGGAAACACTGTCTTATCATTACAGCAAGTAAACTATTTTTTATGCTAACCTTAATGATATGTACCACGTTTGCAAACAAATTACTCTTAGCAAAGATAGCAACAATTATGTACCCATCTAAAGTTCAAAAAAATATTGCATTTATCTTTCAACAGTGAAATGTAACTTTAGAAAACCAAGGGAATTAAGACACTGAGTCTTTTATGCCCTGTTTATTAAGTTTTCTCTTTGTGAAAAGCAAATGGTGTTTTATAAAGTATCACCTTGAGAAAAAAGAATTCCAAAAATATGTGTGGCTATCACTTTAAAAAATTCTATTAGCTATGTTTATTTGCAAGTTTGTTTCTTTTTCTTTACAAATTTTTTATTATAATTTATACATCAATAACTTGCTTCCTGAAATATATCAATCTTGAATAATGCCTGTTTGTCTAGAACAGTTATTACAAAGCTTTCTAAAAATATAAGTTTTAGGGAGAGATGGGGACCGTCTTTTCCAAGTAACAATTTGGATTTTTCTTCCTTTCTTTCCTCTGTAAATTCTAAAGTAATTAGAGTGCTTTTGGCCAATAATGATCTACTTTGATTTTTTTTTAATATCATAGTTTTTAGGGAATGGTCTTTCAGCAATGTGAGGCATTGAAAAGAAACTTGTGAACTACCGTTCTTTTCTGTCTATATGTGACAGGATCTACTGTTCCTACAGTTAATTCAGTCAAAGAAAGCATCTGAGCTGAGTGTCTGACCAAATGACCAGCAGTTTGACTGAGCTGACAGCCGTCATGGCTGTTCTGGCCGTACGTGTCCACCCGGGCTTTGTCTGTAAGCTGGCAGTCTCTGCACAGAGCATACGCAGCATATGCCAGGTGGCCATGTGTCTGAAGCAGAGGGAAGGGAGAACAAAGAAAAAAAAAAATCTTTCATTTGGACAGAAATGTTTTAAGCCACCCAACTGCCAGTAACATATTAAGGAGCGAAGAAAACGCAATGATGCCTGACAATACTCAACAGTAAACAGCTCTGTGCCTGAGATTCAGATCACAAATCTTCCTCTGCTGCTGCCGACAAGCCCAGCTTGAGCATGGCTGCAGGAGACAAAGAAACCCGCTGCAAGAAGAGAACAAGAGAGGAGATCCTCACACTGATTTGAATCTACCCCAGATGCATGTTTTAAGAGCCTCTTACATCATATGCATTGTGCTGTTGCTTCTTTTTTTCCCTTCTTTCAAACAACAACATTTATCTCTCACAGTTCTGGAGGCTGAAAGTCTGAGATCAGATGCAGCTCCCTTCAGTTCCTGGTGAGGGCTCTCTTCCTGGCTTGTAGGCAGCTACCTTCTTGCTGTGTCCTTACAAGACCTTTCCTCAGTGTGTGTCCCTCCACTGTATTCTTATGTCAGAAAGCTGTTGTGTTGAGGGCTTCCCAGGTAGTGCTAGTGGTAAAGAATCCTCTAATGCAGGAGACTTAAGAAAAACAAGTTTAGGAAAATTCCCTTGAGGAGGTCATGGCAACCCACTCTGGTATTCTTGCCAAGAGAATCCCAGGGACAGAGGAGCCTGGCAGGCTACAGTCCATGGACTTGCAAAGAGTTGGGCATGACTGAAGTGATTCAGCACACATACACCTTCTACTGAAGGTGAAGATGGGAGAAGAAAGTTCTAGAATGGCAAAAACAAGAAATTCCTGTTTATCTTTTTCCTCTTTATTTCTGCCTTCCATTTGGCATTTACCATACTTCTCACCATCATCCTGTCCACAAATGGCAGAATAAAGGGGGATACAAAATATTATTTTAAAAGAAGTAGGAAGGCCTATGTTCCCTAAAAAGTGGAATGCATACTTTCTCATGTAAATATAGTATTGCCCTTAGTCTCCACATCATGCTTTAGGATAAATACAATTTTTTCTCTTCTGTGTCATTTTCCCTTCAGTCATTTATTGAGTACCTGCTCTGAGCTAAGCAGTGTGTCAGGAGCCTGATCTTCAGCTCAGGATTTCCAATCTTCCCAACAGTGCTACTCAGCCCCACTGTGTTCATCTGATAGATAAAAACAGTGCTCTTCAGAGCAGTTGGTTAACTTGTCCAGGCTCATTCAGCTAATTAGTGTGAGAGATTCAGAACATTATCTGATTTCAAAACCTGTGCAAATCAACTCCATTCACAAATAAGTCAGTTTGTAAGGGTCTCTCAAATGCCCTACACTTCTACAAGTTGTATCATTTAATCAACACAAAAGGAGTCCTCTTATGGAGTATTATGCAGCTTCTGACATTAGAATGCTGAAACTATCAACATTCTGGTGACCCAAGGCTGGATCAAACTTCAAACATGAGTCAACCTCCATGTATATTTCACTGCTAGTCGGAAAGATTTGTTGATCTCAACTCCAATGAGAGTAAAGAGCCCTTCCACTGTTCTTGAAGATATTATGCCATTTTGAAATTTTAAAAATTGATGCAAATTTGAATGGCTTTATCATCACAGGACTTTGTGTTTTTTAATATCTTGCTCCTTCTGCCAGGAAAGTATGTACCTCTATTGTTGTTGTTTAATTGTTAAGTTGCTTCTGACTCTTCTGCGACACCATGGACTGTAGCCCACCAGACTCCTCTCTATCTATGGGATTTCACGGGCAAGAATACTGGAGTGGGTTGTCATTTCCTTCTCCGGGGATCTTCCTAACCCTGGGATAAAGCCCACGTTCCCTGCATTAGCAGGCTGATTCTTTACCTCTGAGCCACCTGGGAAGCCCATGTACTTCTATTATGGCTGAAAAATTCCTTCACAGTTTAGTTCTGGTGTACATTTTTTTGGACACGCTATTTAATTCAGAAAGGCAAAACCAGTCACTCCCTTTCAGAACTAGTTGCTTCCTCTCTGGTGCTGCAATAAGCACAGTATCAAACCTGTATTAGTGTATGTTGTTGAGTTGTACCAGTTTGTTTGTCTCGGCTAAGTAACCTATGATCTCTCAGAAAGGATGCTGTGTGTCATGCTGACTTTTGAACTTCTAGTACCAGGTCAGTGTGCTATCATAGCAGATATTAAAAACATTTGCTAGGAAAGTATATAATTAAACAATTTAAGAATGAAAAGCTATCAGAAAATTATAGGTGTGGATGTGTCCCTTTGTTTAAAAGACAACATGGAAAAAGGAAGAAATGTCATTTATATTGAAGAGACAAAATTATATTACCGTGTATCTGGCTTTTAAGGCTATTTAACTGAGTTAGCACTCCTATACTCTGTAGAAAAGCCTTACCTGAGCTGCCAATATCATCTCAGATTATTAAAAGCAGGATTTTAAAGATCTAATTTATTTTTTGTCATGCATTGCTTGCTATTTGCATTCCACCTTGGGTGAACACTGAAATGAGACAAGCCTTTATCACCTTTGTGTCTGGTCACGTCTTTTGTAGTCTCTCTTGCTAGCCTGGCACTGCAGTACCAGGCTGTAAACACAGCAGCAAAATGGTTCAGGGAAGAAAAAAAAAAAAAGGCTGCTTTGGTTCACAATTGGATGACAATATATTGAATGAAAACATTTCTATCAGCAGTAGGCTTTATATAAACTCTTCTTTTCCTTATAATTAAATTCTCTAAAATACAGACATTTGGCCTTAAGTATCTCATGGATGTAATATTGGCACCAGATCAGTACAGCTTGCTTGCCAAGCTTAAAAGGGAAAATATAATGGGAAAGACTGTAATTTTATAGTTCCTGTAAAAATGAGGAAATCACTGCCTTTGCAAAAACCCCAAGTGGTATGGCCCTAAATCTGCCCACAGAGAGACCAAGATATATGTTTTCAGCTTTGAGGATGACCCTAGAAACCTACTTGGGGTTTATTTTAGTTTACGCTAACATAACTATAGATCCATCCCAGCAAACAGATGTGCAGAACATGAACTTTATGTTCATTGGCTCAGGAAGTGGAACTGAGAATTTCAACTGATTTCCATTTTTATTATGGAGTATGACTTTTGCTTCTTTATTCTCCCATAACAAACTTCAACCCTCCTGAAAATACCCCAACCGATGGCTTCTAACAGGGTTAGATTGTGTGTGCTGAATGTAGACTTGTTTATGACCATCTTATCCGCACGTGCACCTGACAACTTTTCTCTCAGTGGAACAACAAATTGGATTTCTCAAGAGCAAGAGAAAGGTACAAACTCCTTCTAATAAAGTAGAGATGATACCACTTGTGTATGGAAGCATCTTTTGAACCAAATCAAAAGTGCATTTCTGATGTGTTAAGCGTAGGAAATTCAGCAGCTACAAGCTTGCTAAAGAGTAAAGTTCACAAAGCTCCCCAGTGATGTTAGAAAACTGTACCTGAGCATGCGTCCTATCTCTTCTTCCTTGTCCCATTCTCCTCTCCCTTCTGATCTCTTTGAGCTTGGGATGGTTAATTTTATGTGTCAGTCTGATGGGGTAAAGGGATGCCTAGATTGATGGCGACATTATTTCTAGGTGTGCTGTGAGGATATTTAAGAGATTAGCATCTCCACAGTAGACTGAATAAAGCAGATAGGTGGCCTTTCCCAGTGCGTGTGGATGCCATCCACTCCACTGAGAGATCAAATAAATTGAAAAAGTGGAGAAAGGTTGATTTCACTCTTCTACTTAAGCTGAGACATCATCTATTTCCTCTAGGAAATAGAGGAAATCTATTCCCCCTAATCATCATCTATTCCCCCTAGGACATGGGCATTCCTGGTTTGTGGGGCTTTAAGACTTAGACTGCAACATGTACCATCAGGCCTTCCTGTCCCTTCTAATTTCAGGCCTCTTTAGATTCCAAAGGAATTACATCACAAGCTTCCCTAAGTCTCCATCTTGTAGATGGCAGATTGTGAGATTTCTGGGCCTCCATAACCATGTCGGTCAATTTCTGTAATAACTCTCTTTATGTATGTATATATCTCCTTGGTCCTGTTTGACTGGAGATCCTTAATACAGTTGACCTACAGGTGATTGCTATAAGCTGTCATGTCCTTGCAGCTCTCCTTAGCTCTCCTTAGCTGCAAGGACATAGCAGCCTCCCTGTATCCTTGGCTCTCCTGCAGGCTTACCTTCCATTGTGTTGTGTGTGTTAATTAAGCTTGCAGGCTTACCTTCCATTGTGTCAGTCATATCTGACACAGTCAGATTACTCAGTCATATCTGACTCTTTGTGTTCTCATAGTTGTCATTGCCTTCTCAAGGAGATCTTCCCAGGGATCAAACCCAGGTCTCCTGCATTACAGGAAGATGCTATACCATCTGAGCCACCAGGAAAGCACTATCTTCAATTAGATTAGGCCAAGACAAGCATCAGAGGAGAGGAGGGTAGGAAGAGAGAAAAATCTGCATATGATGCTTTTGTTTTCTTCCTGCTTTGGTGCCAGAAGTGTGGCAGTGGTGGTTTCCCTCTACAGTTAATGTTTTCATCAGAGACTCTTCCTCCACGGTCTTTCTCCAGTGGTCCAACATAATTCTGTGTCCTTTTTGTATTCACTGGCCCTTGGAGTAACTAAGGCTCCCTAATATGCTAAGGCTCCCTAATATCACCAGGTCTTGTTTGCTGTCCTATCCCTGATCACAAATCTATATATTGTACTTTTATCAAGAAGGAACTAACATCATTTTTGTAATATGCTTGCCAAAGCTGAATGTATGACTCATCCATTAGCTCAGTGATCTTGATGCAAACAATCCATCCTCACTTCTACATTGCTCATCTCACAGACATTTCAATCTCATGTGTTAGAAAATGCATGCCTGTTGAAGTATTAGGACATGAAATAGTTAGAGAGGACCCTTCAAAGATTGCTGGCAGTCCAAGAGGCTGTGCCTAAGGGCACAGCCACAACACTTAAGACTGTGAGAAGAGCGTAACTATGCCAGGGGCCTTGAGATCTGACAAGAAAGAGAACAGAAATGGAAGGCAGGGTGGACTGACAGAAGACCAGAGCTTTACTCAAATCTTTATTCTTCTTGTTTCTAATATTAATATTCCAGATACTCTGCTTAGAAATACTATTCTATTTCATTTAAACTCTATAGAAAGTCTATTAAGCATTTCTTTCCTATTTTCCTTCTTCTAATCCCTCTATTAGTCAAGTATATTTCAAGATCGTATTTATGCTATCAGATATTTAACCTACTACACATTTTAACTTACTCCTCACTTCTTTATTATTATTCGACTGGCAATGTCTCATTCAATTCCAGATCCTAGTTTCTGGTGAAGTCTCTTTTTACATCAGTCTGATATTGTCAAGAAGATTCTGCATTATTTATGTTTCCCCTTTTCTCACTGCAATTGTTTCAACATATGCTATATATTAGTCTTTCCATTTCGATGTTCATTTTTTAATATGAACACCAGATTTGCAAATTCTAAAATTCTTTAACTTAATTCCTTACCCACCAGATATACATTTTAAATATAAGTAGAGGGAGTAGGGATCATTCAGATATCTTTTTAAAAAAAGAATAAAAACATATAAGACATGGCTTTATTTCTACTTTTGACCTCAGAATGGGAGGTACAGTCATCTGTTTGAGGATTTACTAACAGATGTTGTTGTTTAGTCATTAAGTCCTATTTGATTCCTTTGTGACTTCACGGACTTTAGCCTGCTGGGATCCTCTGTTCATTCTTTCCTAGACAAGAATACTGGAGTGAACTACGATTTCCTTCTGCAGGGGATCTTCTCAACCCAGGGAATGAACTCATATCTCCTACACAGCACGCTGATTCTTTACCACTGACCCACCAGGGAAGTGCTTGTTAACAAATACTAGAACATTTATGAAAACATAATGGTATGTATAATTTTTGAATTACTACTTGATGCTTCTGTTTAAACTGAGGTTATGAATATGTTTTTGAAACATGATTGTTGATGTAAAATAGATATATTTAAGCAATTTAAATATATTTCCATAAATACAAGTGTACTTTTGTTTACTAAAGACTATAATCAAGGAAGATTTCAAAGCAAAAACATTGGAAATGCAATAATAGAAGCAGGCACCATGAGCTTGCTAATTCTAGTGTAATATAGAGATTACTCAGGATTCTTTTACTATTATTATTTTGAAACTAAGAAACCCTGAAATATTCAGTGACTTCTCCATATTGGTGATTACATGTCCTCATCCCTGTAGCTGTTCTTGCCCACTCCTTTTTGTACACAAGGTTAATCACTAATTCTTCCTCCCTAAGCAAAATTCTTGCCTTTTCTGAGAGCCATCTTTGACTAACTTCTTTGAAATTAGTAGAACTTCACCTGATTCTCTTT
This sequence comes from Madoqua kirkii, assembly GCA_006408675.1. Taxonomy (NCBI): domain Eukaryota; kingdom Metazoa; phylum Chordata; class Mammalia; order Artiodactyla; family Bovidae; genus Madoqua; species Madoqua kirkii. Next base: position 6,554 of record SJYC01065313.1, on the reverse strand, counting down.
TGCTAATCCTTATAAAACCTTTTATCCTCCATCTCAAGTTATAATTTTCCTTGAAAGCCTTCTCATGCCTAGCATTTTTGCAATTGTTTGCGCTAATGAATAGTATGCTGGTTATTTTTCTTCAGCAAAATAAACTGTGTCTGTATATTGGTATATGCATGTGCGTGCGTGTGTGTGTGTGTGTGTGTGTGTGCGCGCGCACATATAATTAAAATTTGTCACAGTGCTTTGTGGCTCAGTGGTAAAATAATCTGCCTGCCAGTGCAGGAGATGTGGATTTGATTCTGGTTCAGGAAAATCCCCTGGAGAAGGAAATGGCAACCACTCCAGTATTCTTGCCTGGAAAATCCCATCCATGGACACAGGATCTTGGGAGGCTACAGTCCATGGGGTTGCAAAGAGTTGGATATGACTTAGTGAGTAAAAAACAATAACAAATACTTGCTTAAGTTATGAACTTAGAACTAATACAATCATACATTATATCAGTTTTTCATTTTCTGTTCTGATATCTCAGTCCACTTCAAAAATTTAGCTCAGGACTGAATTTGCTAATCATTTCTTAAGAGTTTAGGCTTCCATTTTGGAGAAGTATGAAGCTCTGAAAATAATCTAATTAACTGATTAATCAATTTCATAATTCCAACCAATTCTCAAGCCAGAGTTTAGGTGGCCCATTTGAAAGAGGTGTCCTTAACATTGAAATTGTTCTACTGTTAGCTCTATCTACTTCAGTTCAGTTCAGTTCAGTTCAGTCACTCAGTCATGTCCAACTCTTTGTGACCCCATGGACTTCAGCAGGCCGGGCCTTCCAGGATCAGGGTCTTTTCAAATGTGTCAGTTCTTCAAATCAGATGGACAAAGTATTGTAGTTTCAGCTTCAAAATCAGTCCTTTTAATAAATGTTCAGGACTGATTTCCTTTAGAATGAACTGGTTGGATCTCCTTGCAGTTCAAGGAACTCTCAAGAGTCTTCTCCAACACCACAGTTCAAAAGCATCAATTCTTTGGTGCTCAGCTTTCTTTATAGTCCAGTTCTCACATCCATACATGAATACTGGACAAACCATAGCCTTGACTAGACAGAACTTTGTCAGCAAAGTAATGTCTCTGCTTTTTAATATGCTGTCAAGGTTGTCATAACTTTTCTTCCAAGGAGTAAGCTTCTTTTAATTTCATGGCTGCAGTCATCATCTGCAGTGATTTTGGACACTAGTTCCACTGTTTCCCCATCTACTTGCCATGAACGCCACGACCTTAGTTTTCTGAATGTTGAGTTTTAAGCCAACTTTTTCACTCTCCTCTTTCATTTTCATCAAAAGGCTCTTTAATTCTTCTTCACTTTCTGCCATAATGGTGGTGTCATCTACATAACTGAGGTTATTGATATTTCTCCTGGCGATCTTGATTTCAGCTTGTGCTTCATTCAGCCCAGTGTTTTTGATGATGTACTCTGCATATAAGTTAAATAAGCAGGGTGACAATAAACAATCTTGACGTACTCCTTTACTAATTTGGAACCAGTCTGTTGTTCTATGTCCAGTTCTAATTGTTGTTTTCTGACCTGCAAAAAGATTTCTCAAGAGGCAGGTCAGGTGGTCCGATATTCCCATCTCTTTAAGAATTTTCCACAGTTTGTTGTGATCCACACAGTCAACGGTTTTGGCATAGTCAATAAAGCAGAAATAGATGTTTTTCTGGAACTCATTTGCTTTTTTGATGATCCAGTGGATGTTGGCAATTTGATTTCTGGTTCCTCTGTCTTTTCTAAATACAGCTTGAACATCTGGAAGTTCACAGTTTGCATACAGTTGAAGCCTGGCTTGGAGAATTTTGAGCATTACTTTACTAGCCTGTGAGATGAGTGCAATTTTGTGGTAGTCTGAGCATTCTTTGGCATTGCCTTTCTTTGAGATTGGAATGAAAACTGACCTTTTCCAGTCCTGTGGCCACTGCTGAGTTTTCCAAATTTGCTGGCATTTTGAGTGCAGCATTTTCACAGCATCATCTTTTAGCATTTGAAATAGCTCAACTGGAATTCCATCACCTCCACTAACTTTGTTTGTAGTGATGTTTCCTAAGGCCCACTTGACTTCACAATCCAGGATGTCTGGCTCTAGGTGAGTGATCACACCATTGTGACTATCTGGGTCGTGAAGATCTTTTTTGTACAGTTTTTCTGTGTATTCTTGCCACCTCTTCTTAATATCTTCTGCTTCTGTTAGGTCCAGACCATTTCTGTCCTTTACTGAGCCCATCTAGTATCTCTAATTTTCTTAAAGAGATTTCTAGTCATTCCCATTCTATTGTTTTCCTCTATTTTGTTGTATTGATCACTGAGGAAGGCTTTTTTATCTCTCCTTGCTATTCTTTGGAACTCTACATTCAAATGGATATATCTTTCCTTTACTCTTTCACTTTTTGCTTCTCTTCTCTTCACAGCATTTGTAAGGGCTTTTCAGACAGCCATTTTGCTTTTTTACATTTCCTTTTCTTGGGTATGGTCTTGATATCTGTCTCCACGAATCTCTGTCCATAGTTCATCAGGCATTCTGTCTATCAGATCTAATCCTTTGAATCTATTTCTCACTTCCCCTGTATAAATGTAAGGAATTTGATTTAGGTAATACCTGAATGCTCTAGTGGTTTCCCCCACTTTCTTCAATTTAAGTCAGATGTGTATAAGAGACAGCCTCCAGATGACCATTTTTGGCCACAAGTGCATAAATTTTTGCTTGGCAAGTCATTATCTTTAATCATATTTTCCCTCAACCAAGAATTATATTTTTGCAGCATATATTGGAATTAATTTTGAATTATAATAGCATGGGTATGGAGAAAGTTGCATGGACCATATCTGTTCAGTTCAGTTGCTCAGTCGTGTCCAATTCTTTGCAACCCCATGAATTGTAGCACTCCAGGCCTCCCTGTCCATCACCAACTCCCGGAGTTCACTCAGACTCCAGTTCATCGAGTCAGTGATGCCATCCAGCCATCTCATCCTCTGTCGTCCCCTTCTCCTGCCCCCAATCCCTCAATGATGTCCATGTGTAGAGTGTTCTCTTGTATTACTGCAAGGGAGTGTTTTCTCTCTGTCTACTTATTATATCCTTTATTTAATCCTGTAATCCTATAGTTGCCTGCTGTTGAGATCAGGTGCTTTTTATTTTATTTTTTTCCATTTTCCACCATGGCTTCCCTGGTGACTCAACTGGTAAAGAAATCACCTGCAGTGCAGGAGATCTGTTTCAGTCCTTGGGTTGGAAAGATACCCTGGAGACAGGAAAGGCTGCCCACTCCAATATTGTGGCCTGGAGAATTCCATGGATTGTATAGTCATGGGATGGCAAAGAGTCGGACAAAACTGATGGGCTTTCACTTCCACCAGAGAGTCTGCAGTGTATTTTCTCCAGTTCTATGCTGAATTTTGTTGCTTTCCAGCAAGTCAAGCTAATAAGACTGCAAACATTCCTCATAAATCACTAGTCATACTCCTTGCAGACTATACCTCAATCAGTAGTTACTGAGTGCAGTCTCTCTGGGATGCCTAAGGCTAAAGGCTATATACTGACAGAGGACAGTTTTCATATAGGAGACTCATCAGATAATAAGATTCCTTTTCTAGAATGTAATGAAATTTCTTTCAGGCTCTAGCATTATAGCATTATTTCATCAAAGTTTTTTTATAATTTTCAATAATTTCAACAAATCACTTATTTGTAATATTTTAAACTTCTTTCTTTCCAAATTATAAAGCCAAAAACAATTTCAAAGAATTCTGTGATTTTTCTATGGAATCCTTTTATTCATTTAATTTGGTAAAGCCTCCTGAAGCTTGTGTGCAAACTTTGCCAATGATTTCCATCCAAACTCAATCAAACAAGGTCACTCAGGTGGCAGCCAAGAGGTTTCTCTAACCCTTAATACAGTAGAGTTTCTAGTTCTTCATTAATATGGATATGTATTTCCTCCAAAATTCTGCTTGCTTAACAGGTTCATGTTTATTCTGTATGGCCAACCTAAGGGAGTAGAAAAGCCAGAATCATATTTCAGACTTTCCCAACTGTCAGTTTTGTACTCAAACAAACCAGTCATTGCTGTCCCTCAGAGAGAAAGCTGCCTCTCACATATAAAGGGCCTTCCTCTTGGAAGATTCTGTATCTTAAAAGATTGTTTTGAAATGTTGACGTACCATATAAGTAAAAAAATTCTCCAGGCAGATTAAATGCATATATAAATTTATAATAGCCCACTGACTCCAGTTGGCAGAATTATAGCTTTAGGATGAGTGGCAAAACACTTTCCAAAGAAGTTTGGAGACTCTTTTTTTGTCTTTCTGCCAAGTCTCCCCTACTGAGTCTCACGCACTAGCTAATGCATATGCTTGTTTGTGTGAGGTTCCAGGCAATGGTCTTTATTGAGGCTGGTAGGTGAGAAGAGTTTCAGCTGCAGCCTATTTGGAGTCTTGATTTGGACAGGTTTTGGCTTCAGCTATATTTTTAATGGCTGTCCTGTTGTATCTACATCAACATTAGCAAAATGGGAGTCCTGCAGCTTTTACTTCATATTCAGTAAGCTCAAATATGAATTATGTTTCACAAATTTAAAATGTTCACTATGAAATAATACATATATATTGTTTAAAAATAAGAAATGAAATTCTCACTTAATCAGTTGTTTTCAATCTTTATTAGTAATTACTGTAAATAATATTCTTAAATCTCATCTTTTTTTAATTGATCCATCAATATTAGAAAATATCTACTTGCTCCTTACTGTGTAAATGAAAAATTAAAATTCCAATTACAACTGATCTTCCCACTTCTATCAAGTAAGTTTTTCATTCTATATTATAATTATTACCATGTCATTCATGAATGCTAAATATTCTATTACATAAGTGAACCCTAATGTATTTATTTATTTTCCTTCTTATAGGTAATTGGGTTGTTTTCTGTTTGGGAGCAATATGAATAAATTTAGAAAATATTACTGTACCTGCTTTGTGGTGCTATGAGCATTTATTTCTATTGTATTTATAACTCTTTTATTTCTCTTAAGTGTATACTGAGGACTGGAATTGCTGAAATATATGATAACTCCATTTTTAATATTTTGAGGAATTGCCAGGTACTTTCCAAGGTGGCTGAATCATTTTACGTTCCCATCAGCATTCTCTGAGGGTTCCAATTTCTCTACACCTTCACCAACATTTGAATTTTTAATTATAGTTATCCTAGTGATGTACAGTGGCATCTAATTGGGGTTTTGATTTGCATTTCCGTGATGGCTTAAGGATATTGAGTACTTGGTGGCCGTTTGTATATTTTCTTTGGAAAAAGTTCTATTAATTGGGTCATTTGTCTTTTTATTATTGAATTGTAAGAGTTCTTTAAATATTCCGGATAGAGGTGTCTTAACTTTATGATTTAAAGTATTTTCTTTCCCATTCTGTGGATCGTCTTTTTACTTTCTTTACAATGTCCTTTGAAGCATGAAAGTTTTAAATTTTGATGAAGTCCAGTTTATCTTTTTTTGGTCACTGTTCTTTTGATATTTTATTGAGAAAGTTTCACCTCACCTCAGGTCGTGAAGATGTACTTCTATTTTTTCTTCTTAGAGTTTTATGGCTTTAGCAAAGACTTAAGCCTTTGATGCATTTTGAATTAATTTGGGAGTATAGTGTGAGAGAAGGAATCTATTTTTGTTCTTTTGCATGTGGATATTCAGTTGTCCCAGCACTGTTTGTGGCAAAGGTTATTCTTTTCATGTTTTAGTATCTTGGCATCCTTGCTGAAAACTAATATAACATAAATGTAAGGGTTTATTTCCAAACTTTAATTCTATTCCCTTCATCTATATATATATCTATCCTGTGCCAGTACCACACTGTTTTGTCTTCTGTAGCTCCATAGTCAATTCTGAACTTTAGAAATGTGAGTCCTCTGACTTGTTTATCTTTTTCAAGGTTATTTTGGCTATTCTAGGGCTCTAGTATTTACATGTGAATTTTGGGATAAGTTTATACATTTCTTTAAAAAGGCCAGCTAGTATTTTGATAGAGATTACACTGAATCTGGGGTAAAGAATCCACCTGCCAATGCAGGAGACATGGGTTTGAACTCTGGGCTGGGGAGATCCCCTGGAGTAGGAAATGGTAACACACTCCAGTATTTTTGCTTGGAAAATTCCATGGAAAGAGAAGCCTGGTTGACTACAGTCCATGGGGTCACAAAGATTTGAACATGATTGAGTGTCTGGGCACACAAATACAACTCAGCAGAATTATGTGTGTGTTGAGCTTTGGTAAATACTACATTTTCTGATGAAGTGATTACTAATTGGAATATTAGCTATTAATTAATTCTTAATTGTCTAATAATATTTCTAATTGAGAATCTTATTTGATTATTATCTAACACAACATTTCCAATTTTTTAAAAATTTAGTCATTCAGCTTGGGATAACATTATTTCACTGAGGCTAAAATTTTAATTTAGCTGATAATTAATTATGCTGATTACTTTTTCATGTTTTTATTGGTCATTTGAATA